>MDKI01230248.1:0-11762 GCA_005239505.1 Nicotiana paniculata | reverse complement strand
TTATTTCAGGGTTGTAATCTGGATATTGTCTTGTGACTCAAACCCTTCTATCCTTTTATTTTGCCTAGTTTGTTGAATCGTAGTAATCTGTTTGTGTTATCTAGGTTTGTTCCAAGGTTGTAACCCAAGTTTTTCTTGCTTGTTTTGTCGTTCTAACCTTTTCATTACCAGTTTAATATAATCTCATGTTTTCTGTCATTTCTTGTCCATTTTGTTTAGTTCTCTTTTTCTTGTTATGAGTCTTTTCATGCCGACTCTAGTGACATGACATGCACGCGTAATTCTCATCCTGGTCTTAAAAGTTTGTTCAATCATGAAGCAATGACAAGTTTTGAAGATGAATATTTGAGGGAAATAGGTAAATATTTGGACGTTTTGAGATCATTTAAAGCCCGAATTATGTAAAACTAGGGCAGATAGTTTGGGAAGTTAAAAGGATTAGAAGAAATTATTACAAGAGAGTGTGTCCCAGACAATTTGAAGCAAGCAACTTTGAGTTCAAGTGTATCTCAAGAGAGTTTGCTCCCAATTGACGGAGCACATCCATTATGAAGAAAAGATCACACAAAGAGAGTTTTGTACTTGACAAGGCACTAAAAAAAAGAAAGTGAAAGGCATATCGAGTGATATCAATGCCAAAGCTGCAAAATAAATGATGCGCATGATCTTCATTTTTCATCCTCAGGTTGCAAGTGTTGTACTTGGCGTTTTCAGGGATTGCGAGGCCCTCTTTCAGCTACCCAAACACTTTATACCATTTGGTACCCCTTTTTGAGCCTATGCTAATTTTCTTGACCTCCCCTCTTTTGGAATCGAGTCAGAGTCATTAAAAAAAAGAGAAAAAATATATATCATGCCCCATAAGGTTTGTTTTAGAAACTTCATTCCAAAAGAAAATTGCGGAAAAACAAAAGAAAAAAAAAGAAGAAAAAAAAAAGAGAAAGAGAGAAAAAAGAAAAAGAAAAAGAAAAGAAAATAGTAGCAACAAAGAGTAGTCGTTTGAACTACGTTCGACTTGATTCTTGTCATCACAAGATACGTAGGCAGCCTTATGGTTCGGTCGCACCAAATAAAATATTTCATAATCCCACGAAGTCTGAGTGGGGCAATTCTTCTTAGAAATTCCATAAAAAAAAGGAATCAATTTCCCTTGTTTAGAAGTTGGGGAAAAGTTTTAGAATGGATTCCAAAAGTTGTAAATAAAGTAACCTCGTCGTCATGGTTATTTTGAGTCTTTATGATATCCTTTCTTTCAAACCCCGTCCAAAAGCCACATTACAGTCCAAAAAGACCTCCCAGATAATCTTTGAGAGTGCCAAGTTAGACATGCCAGGAACATATGATACTTTTACCATGGTTATGCCTTGCCATTTGCAGAATTAGAGGAACTAAGAAGAAAAGAACAAAAATTAGAGAGTCTTATTGGTGAAAACCTTCATAGGCACCATAAGGCGACGGTGAGTTGAGAGAAAGAGAAAATGAGAGAGGCTTGATGGTGAAAACCCTTTGGGCACTATAAGTCGAATAAGGATCGTGAATCAGACAGGATAATCAGAGCATTGAAGCCCAGTTTCACGACTTAGAGGTATAACAAGAGTTGAACATTAGACTTGCTTGACAGATTAGGCTGCTTAATCCAAAAATGCATGTCATGGTCATTACAGTTGGTGTCCACATCTGATAGGTTTCTACCTTGTAGTTTTCTTATTAGATATCATGTCTTTCCATTGTCCCCTTACTCTGTTCCTCTTGTTTTTTTCAAGTCTTCTTTTGAGTCAGTTTGGTCAGAACAAGTGAGAAATGACTTCAAAATTTGCAACCAGCTTTCCAATTGCACAGAACGGAATCTGGCTAGCACATCAAAGCGGCACAAGTCAGGAAAGAACAATATGCGCACTGATTTGATAACAGTCGACGTGCTTTGGGATTCATGTGAAATGAAAAGATTCGGTAAATGTCAATTCATGAGCAATACATCGGGTATAAGGTATTGGGCTTGAACGGATCAATGGTGTTTTCATTGATAAGGGTTGACAGAGAAAGTGGTTAACCAATAATAAGCAAGGTCTTCCGAGTCAAAACCAAGGTTAATCATGGCAAGTGCAGGAGTAATCGCCCTCAATGTCAAGGCCACAAACCAACCACCACATTTTAAACTCACAAGTTTTCTTTGTTTGAAGCAGGGACGAAGATTGTGTCCAAATCAAGCTTGGAAGCTTGAACCTTTTAGGTTTCATGCCCAATTTTGTCAGCACAAAGGCTGTTTGAGAATGTTTTTGTTACCTCCTAGGCATCCCCTAGTTGAGAAGATAATCACCTCTCAAGAATTTTCTCTAGTTGAGAAGAACCATACCTCCTAGACATCGCACTAGTTGGGAAGAATCTTTAGTTTTCCTCAAGTTCAAAGGTCCCGCCTGGAAAATAGGGCCATTTTTAGTTTTCTTAAGTCGTTAATATTTAGTTTTCCTTAAGTTCAAGGGTCCCGCATGGAATATAGGGTCAGTTTTAGTTTCCTCCAGTTGTTAATCTTTAGTTTTCTTAAGTTCAAGGGTCCCGCCTAGAGAATAAGGTCAATTGTTAGTTTCCTTATATTTTAATCTCTAATTTTTTTCTTAGTTCAGGGGTCCCTCCTGGAGAATAGGGTCAGCTTTAGTTAGTCAGACTTAGTTTTAGTTTAATCAGAACGAAGCATGATAGTGACAGAAGAGGACACCTTCAGCAACAATGCCACGAGCTAACCACCAAGTTTTCAAACTAATAAGATTTCATTTGTTTGAGATAGGGGCAAGAAAATTTGTTCAATCTGCAGGGTTCCTCCATAAGGAAAGCATGGTCAAGGGCAAGGAATTTTCTTCTTTCAGGGGGGATCTTCCAGAAAGAGAGCAGGGCTCAAGTAAGTTCATCTTCAGTTTTCAGGACCCTCCTGGAAAATGGGATTTAGTTTTAAAATTATCAGGACACTCCTGGATAATGGGATTTAGGTTTTAAATTCTCAGAACCCTCCTGGATAATGGGATTTTAATTTCAAATTTTCAAAGATTTAGTTTTCGAGTTTTCAGGACCCTCCTGGATAATGGGATTTGATTTCAATTTTCAAAGGTTTAGGTTTTAAGTTCTCAGGACCCTCTTGGACAATGGGACTTAGTTCAAATTCAAAACATCCATGAGTAACAGGATCTAACATAAGCTCTACTTTGAGGAAATATAGTTGGCTTTAAATTTTTCATTCTTAAGACGAGATTCAATTTGAAATTTTCAGGACCCTCCTGGATAATGAGATTTAGTTTAAATTATTAGAGATTTTGGGTAACATGATTCGGTTAACATTCACAGGTGAGCCCGGATACCAAATTGGGGCAGAAAAGTTTCTTTGTTTGTCTTTTTGTTGTAATCAGGCACCCACCTGGAGAACAAGGGAATACAGTTCAAGTTCTGGCAATCAGGCGCCTACCTGGAGAACAAGGGAATACAGTTCGAGTTTTGGCAATCAGGCGCCCACCTGGAGAAAAAGGGAATACAGGTTTGAGTTTTGGCAATCAGGCGCCCACCTGGAGAACAAGGGAATACAGTTCAAGTTCCGACAATCAAGCGCCTACCTGGAGAATAAGGGAATACAGTTCGAGTTTTGGCAATCAGGCGCCCACCTGGAGAACAAGGGAATACAGGTTCGAGTTTTGGCAATCAGGCGTCCACCTGGAGAACAAGGGAATACAGTTCAAGTTCCGGCAATCGGGCGCCCACCTGGAGAACAAGGGAATACAGTTCGAGTTTTGGTAATCAGGCTCCCACCTGGAGAACAAGGGAATACAGGTTCAAGTTTTGGCAATCAGGCACCCACATGGAGAACAAGGGACCTGGAAAACAATGGAATACATTTCAAGTTTTGGCAATCAGGCGCCCACCTGGAGAACAAAAGAATACAAGTTCATGTTTTGGCAATCAGGAACCCACCTGGAGAACAAGGGAATATAGTTCAAGTTCCGGCAATCAGGCGCCCACCTGGAGACAGGGGAATACAGTTCGAGTTTTGGAAACCAGGCACCCACCTGGAGAACAAGGGAATACAGGTTCAAGTTTTGGCAATCAGACGCCCGCCTGGAGAACAAGGGGATACAATCCAAGTTTCGGCAATCAGGCGCCCACCTAGAGAACAAGGGAATGCAGTTCAAGTTTTGGAAATCGGGTGCCCACCTGGAGAACAAGGGAATATAGTTTCAAGTTTTGGCAATCAGGCGCCCACCTGGAGAACAAGGGAATACAGTTCAAATTCGGGCAATCAGGCGCCCACCTGGAGAACAAGGGAATGCAGTTCAAGTTTTGGCAATCATGCGCCCACCTGGAGAACTAGGGAATACAGTTCAAGTTCTGGAAATCAGGCGCCCACCTGGAGAACAAGGGAATGCAGTTTAAGTTTTGGCAATCAGGCGCCCACCTGGAGAACAAGGGAATACATTTCGAGTTTTATCAATCAGGCGCCCACATGGAGAACAAAGGGAATACAGTTTCAAGTTTTTGGCAATCAGGCGCCCACCTGGAGAACAAATGGAATACAGTTTCAAGTTTTTGGCAATCAGGCGCCCACCTGGAGAACAAGGGAATACAGTTTGAGTTTTGGCAATCAGGCGCTCACCTGGAGAACAAGGTAATACATTTCATATTTTGGAAATCAGGCGCCCACCTGGAGAACAAGGGAATGCAGTCCAAGTCTCGGCAATCAGGCACTCACCTGGAAAACAAGGGAAGTCATTTCAGAATTCAATTCAGGTTAGAAGTAGCATAAGCGCGTGACAAGGATGCGAGTCGACAATAGATGACCAACAGAAGTAGTCTTAATCCAGAATTAAAAAAAACAAGAAAAAGGGAAGAAGTATCCAAAATGCATAAGCAGAGGTAGTGTGTGGATTGCTCAAGACGTGGCTGAGTCACGAGTTTTTCATGTCCCGTCATGATTCGAAGAGCTGAAGAAGAATGAACTAGCACCTGCAGCTAACAAATATCAAGGTTCAAACCTAAAGTCTACATGAAGAACCATTCAACACTAAAGATCAAGCTTCAGAAGACTTATAGATAGGAATCTTGTAACTCATAGCTGACAGGCTTAGTTAGTCTTTTTTATTTTTTATTTATTTTTTATTTTGATGTAATAACAGGGTCGCGGATCAGAACCTAGACGGAACGGCACCTCAATCAGCTCTCCACCCCGGTATACTCCACCATTGTTCCTACTTCTGAACTACACGTGGCTTGATTCCTTTATAGCTAAGGATATGTAGGCAACTCAGATACCAGGGCTCGGTCACATTCTCCTTTCTTTTAGTTTTTGGTCTCTCTAAATAAGGGTCGGGTCAAAAAACCTGTCTCGTCGCTCTTTGTCTGAAAACTCTTCGTATTTTCAGTCAAAGAGGGGCAGCTGTAGACATGTAATTTTTGACCCTCCCCAAGATTTTATACATTTTAGTGTTTTTAATATTTAGTTTAAATCTAATATCGCTATGTTAACTTGTTTGGGCTCTTTTACTTTATTTTATTACAAAATTGAAAAATATAGAAATAGTTTCATTTTTCTCTATTTAATTAAGGTATTAGGTATTTTTAGAAAAATATTATTTTTAACCCATTCTTATTTTTAGTATAATCTTTGAAAGTATCAATATATATAACTTCATGTCATAAGGTAGTTTATTTTAACTAATTAGGAATGATTTCATAATTTTATAGTTATTATTTTAGGAATTAATATTTTTAGTCTAGTAGAGTTAAAGCGGCACTTTTAAAGGTAAATTTGGCCAAAATTTGGCCCAATTCAGACCAAGCCCCTAATATATAAAAACCCTAAGATTTTTTTTCTTCCTCACCTCTTGAAGTCTACAAACACCTTAACCCTACCCTCTTCTCATTCAGCCACCCTACCTTCTCTCCTAACGCCACCCCTAGTCCTCCAGCCTTCCTCCTCTTAAACGACCAGTCGCTGCCGCCGCCAGTTAAAACACAGAAACCAACGGCCAGTCACCATCCTTACCCCCTCATCTCTTCTTCTTAACCCTTGAACAACCTAGAACCCTTCTGCTACACAAAAATAAAACCAGCCATCCATATCCTTCGCTCGAGCTGCTGCCGCGCCAGAATTGATCATCGGCGAGTGGCGACGCTGCCAGCAGCAGGTCTAAAACGGCTGATCTGCCCCTTCTTTAGCACAAACCTCTTCTTCTCGATACCTGAGACCTCATCCTCTCACCACTGACGCTGCCAACAGCAGGTCTAAAAGCGGCAGACCACCTCCAGACAAAGAAGAGAACGACCATCGTCTACCAAAAAGCCACTGCCGGAAACAGAGCCAAAAAAAAATTATTTTCTTCTTCAGTTTTTTTTTCTGATTTTCGTCTCAAAATTGGAGTCCGTTGAATTTTTCGTTGCTGTCCAAGTTTTCTGTCTTTAAGCATCTTCAGATTTCTTTTTGGAAAATTTATCTCAGTCGCGGTTCCCGTAAGATTTTTGTTGTTGTTTTCTCGATCAAATTTTGGAGTCAAGATCCGTGTAATTGCTGAGTTTTATTGCTGTTGAGATTGATTTGCTATCTATGGCTTCGATTTTGTAGTCTGACTTCTGCCTAATTGAGGTTGCCGTTTGTTGGTTTCGATACAAGTGTCGTCCATTATTTTTCGGTCAAGTTTGTGTTGCCGGAATTTGACGTCGTTGTAAACAAATGGGAAGTTCATCTTAATATTGGAAAAGTCCTTGCTTATTAAAGGTTCAACTTCTTTCCCTATCAATTTAACCGTTTAATCTTATATATTGATGACATTTTGTTTGGTATACTGTGAATTCCTTAATATATGACTATTGAATAGATGTATTTGTTCTAGTAATTATGTTGAACTTAGTTGCTTAAATTGAATAGGTAATCTGTTACCATTTGGGAATTTCATCGATTATCAAAAGCAATTGGACATCCTTCGTTTCTTTGAACTTGTTTTTACCTCAACTTAGCGAGTTCGAAAAGTTGAAAATCAAGAATTGACTGAGACATGAGATATTTACAAATTAGCTGGAGATGAAGCCATGAGTTTAGGCAACAATCTTATTATTTTTATTTTAATTTATTTGGGGCTTGCTAGCAGCATGTTTAAGCCTACCACATTTAGGTAGACAAACTTTAGGATTTTGGATGTTCACGTTACATGATTATGGGTTCAGGAAATAAAATCAACGTACGCGTTTGCGTGGCTTTAGAACTTTTCTTAAATAATTAAGCGTAACAATTGTGTACACGTACGCGTGACATGATTTGAGTGTCGATTTTTAAAATTAAACCAAAGTACACGTTGGCGTTACTTTGGTCAAATAATTTTAATAGCAAGGGCTATTAATTATGTACACGTACGCGTGACATGATTTTTAGCACATTAATTAAAACAGATACATAAAAGCGGTAAAAGGTAAAATGCACATAGGTATTAAAATCAGTAATTAAACAATAAGCCAAGTGTGAATCATTAAGCGACCATGCTAGAACCACGGAATTCGGGAGTGTCTAACACCTTCTCCCGGGTTAACAGAATTCCTTACCCAGTCTTCTGGTTTTGCAGACTTTAACACAAAGTCAAAACTTTCCTCGATTTGGGATTTAAAACAAATCGGTGACTTGGGACACCATAAATTATTCCAAGTGGGGACTCCGAATAAATAAATAATCTCATTTTGGTTATTGTAACTTTAATTAGAAAAACTCCCTTATCCCTACCCTTGGGTGAAAATGGAGGTGTGACAACTCTGGCGACTCTGCTGGGGATCGAACCCAGAATCTCTGGTTCAGGGTTCAAGAATTCGAGCTTGTGTTTGATTTTACTTGGCTTTATTAAATGTGATATTACTGTGTGTTGTGCGCTCAAATGTGCTCAATGTTATTTATTTACCGCTTTGATATTTATTTGAACTGTATTTAAAACTGTCTTCTTACGCCTCCCTTCTGAGTCTTCTAAAAATTGGTGAAAACGTTCGAGTGGACCGCCTTCCTGTTAGAGGTCATACCAAGTAAGAAATACGGGGATGGACTAGCCTATAATCCGGATAGCCTTTCGTGCTACCGGTACGTCGTTCCCACTCCGACTCGAGTTGTCCGCTCGGGTAGCCAAGGTCTAGAAGAAAACCCCCAGGTTTAACCCTAGAATGACAAAACCTCATGTCGGATCCCTAGTAGGAATGATTATCTGCATCATGTGCATTGTGACTTAGGAGACTCAACACATGGGTTGGGTCCGTCTAGGACAAGTGCACCCAAATAAAAAAAATCATCTTGATGCATTTTATGTGCTACAAGTTGTATTTTTCAAGGGTAAAATGAGTCATTTGGCGGACCAATGATGGTTGAGGGTAAATGAGAAAGAAAAGTGGGTTGAGTGTGAAAAGGAATCAAGTAGGGACCAATTATATTTTTCTTTCACAAATCTATTTATTTCATTATTTTTTAAGAAAAAGACCAAAAAAAAAATGAAAATAA
Source organism: Nicotiana paniculata (assembly GCA_005239505.1). Lineage (NCBI taxonomy): Eukaryota > Viridiplantae > Streptophyta > Magnoliopsida > Solanales > Solanaceae > Nicotiana > Nicotiana paniculata. Next base: position 3,265 of record MDKI01230248.1, on the reverse strand, counting down.
AAATCCAAAAAGATTTTGCATTTTCCCATCATTTTCCAAAAAAAAGAAATTCCTAAAAGATTTTACATGTTTCATCATTTTTCAAAAAAGAAAAGAAAAGAGGACAAAAAATATGTTTTTCCAAATCAGTGTTTTTTTTATTCCTCGCGTATCCAATCTTCCCGAACTACGCATACCTTATTCTCGTCTTTCGGAGCGGTATATGTAGCCAGCCCACTTAGGGTCCGATCTTCCTAGTGAATCTTAGGTTCCTGGTTTCGGGGGGTCGTAACCAAATCTTGCATATTTAGCCACATTTGGCCACATATGTTGTTTTTGCAAAATAGGGTTGTTTTCTCAAAGTAGTTTGTTATTTCATGTATTAGATATCTAAGTCCACAATAAGGTGTCATCTCAATTCTAAGGTCCATTCCTGTTAAATTTGCATGTCCAGCCACTTTTGGCCACATTGGCCATTCTTGCAAAATGGGGTCATTTTTGCAAAAGTGGTTCAATGACCCATGTTCTTAGAATCTTGAGTACACAGCTAGGTGTCATATTACTTTAAGGCTCATCCTTGTTGAATTTACATCTCTAGTCGCGTTTGGCCACATCGGCCATTTTTGCAAAATGGGTCACTTTTGCAAAGTAATTTCTAGGGCCATGATTGTTGGGAGTTTGAAGTCATATAAGCCTTAGTGAAATATGTTCATGCCTTTGAGGTCACCTTTGTTGAGTTTGCACTAGTAGTCACCATTGGCCATGTAAGCCATTTTTGCAAAAAATAACCCAATCGTGTTTACATGGCTCAATTGGAAGTATTATGGTCTCACACGTGTCTTGAATCACTGACTCTATATGATCTTATTTTTCCCATTCAGGTATGGATCGATTTGTTAGAGTTTGAGCATGACAGATACCCAGGACCATTTTAGTCAAGATCATGCATACAAGAGCTACTTGAAGAAAGTTTTCATTTTTGAGTCTATTTTATGTTGTCTTTTAATTTTTAGTCTTGCACAGTAGTTCGAGTTTGCTAGTCTAGCCGAGTTTGTCTTTTGTTATTGTATTCTTGATTCCGTATTCAAGAAAAAATTTGTAAATGAAAAATCCAAAAACATTCTTGTTTTTTTAGTTTATTTTATCCATCACTTCTCCAGAACTACGCTTGGTCTGATTCATGTGGAACATGATACGTAGGCAAACTACATACGGTTCGATCAAATCATTTTCTTAAAAATTTTAAAAAAAACAAAAGTTGAAAAAAGAAGAAGAATGAATTTGTGGGACGCGAGGGGTGAGAAGAAAGAAACTAGTGATAAGTAAAAGAAAGAGAGGGAGGAAAATGAGCAAGCCGAGGAGTGCTAGTAAAAAAGGAAGAGAAGATTGAAATGAACAAAATTGGGATGATGTCAAATGACCTTGTGACTCTTGAAGTCATTCCAGAACCGTTAATTCTTGCTAGGTGCATTGCACACAATGTGATATTTTTATCTGATAAATGCCCTAACACTAATGTAATGACTTCATTTTGTTCCTCTTTGTTATCTTCATAATTTCAGAAGGGTGGTTGGTTTGTGGTTGTTAAAGTGGTATCTCTTTTCTACAACATAAAATCGAAAGGAAAAGGCAGACGACAACAGAGCTGAGTTGGTTGATACTGGTACCCGAAAGCAATCGGTTGAACGGGACACTAGGTTGGTTGAAGAGTTAAGGATGTTAAGAAAACAAGTGGCGGATATGTATCAGGCTTGGATGGCTAGGAAGGCACCACCCCCACCACCGCCTAGCTTCCTAGATGCTACCCCTACCCAAGATCCAGACATAGTGTTAGATCATCCACCATACTCTCCAGATTTCCCCGCTTATCCCAGCTATCCCAACCTCCCTAGTGGCTCCAATGTTCGTCCTCCAACTACTTTTCCCAAAAAGAACCCTCCTTCCATATCCACTAGCTCCACGATCACAACTTCTCAACAACCTTTTTTCAGGCCCAACAGTGAACACCAGTTCAACACTCTTGATTCCCAACACCACCCCCCAGAGCTGGCCCACCAAGTCCCGGACTCATATAATTATACCTCTCAGAATGAGCCGCATGTTTAGAATGACAAGTTCACAAGGAATGAAGAGCATGATGAGATATCCAGAAAGTTGAAAGATATTCGTCTATCTGCGGGGTTTAAAAAGTCAAAATTTAACTTATATGATGGGCGGGGAGATCCAGTAGCCCATCTGAAGGATTATTGCAGTGAAATGAGAAGTGTTGGCAGGAATTATGAATTGTTGATGGCGTATTTCAGTGGGAGTTTGAGTGGAGAAGCCTTGGAATGGTATACCCGTCAGGATGTCAGTAAGTGGCATGCATGGGATGACATGGCTCAAGATTTCGTTCAGCACCATCAGTACAATGTAGACATTATCCCAGACCACTCCTCCCTCCCTCAGATGGAAAATAAACCCAAGGAAAGTTTTAGGGAGTTTTGATTCAGATGGAACGAACAAGTTACTCAGGTTAGTCCTCCTATTGATAGAAAAGATGCTGCGGAGCACCGCCCACGACAGGATCCAGTGGGCATCCCTGCTGAATGCTTTCAGCCTCAATACCAACCCCTTGAATATCCCCGAGCTCCACATAATCCACCCCAGTATTATCCTTCGAATAACTTCCGGCCATCTATCCAACCACTGGATCACTCCCTAGGACGAGCACCAACATCCCAAAATTCTCGTTCGCCTTCACAACAATTTCAGACACCGGATAACCCCAAACAATATAGGCATGGAGGGGCACAACGGTTAAAAGATAATTTTACACCAATAGGAGAGTCCTATGCAAGCTTGTTTGAAAAATTGAAGCATTATGACTTGATTGCACCTATTCCACCAAATCATGTGGACCCACGTGCAAGAAGCTTTGACCATTCTTAAAGGTGTGAATACCATTCCAATGCCCAGGGGCACAATGTTGAAGATTGTCGTGCTTTGAAAAGGCAGATAGAAAGAATGATTCAAGAAGGGATAATTCTGGTCCAAGGCAGTAATACCCCAAGTGTCACACATAATCCTCTTCAGGCACACGACCACATACAAATTGTTGGGATGATTTGCAATGACAAAAGGTTAGTCAAAGGAATCCATGAGCCACTTGGTGAATACAATGTGATAGAGACTTGTGAAAGTTCTGGTAATATTGATGTGGAACTCAGTGGTTAAGATGACAGGCTTGGTGATTGGAAAGACGCTCCTTTCTTGGCTAGCCAGGGGAGTCTTGGTGGTTTATTTT
>ML356277.1:0-62466 GCA_005239505.1 Nicotiana paniculata | reverse complement strand
TATTGAAACGATAACGATAAGCATATGTACAAATCGATAAGGGTCAAAATCGAATCGATAAATTGAATGCACACCCCTAAATTGTGACATATGATAGATCTTCCTTTTCTTTTAAGAAATTGGACATAACAACATCGAGCAAAAAGAGGCATACAACTTGGAAGAGTGGACATTCTTTCACTTTGCTGTCACTTTTGGTCTTCCACTGAACTGGTGGGTATCTGCATCCTTAACTTCGCTTGAGCACAAGCTAAACTACACTGAACCATTTCGATTGGCTAGTCCAATCCAAATCTACAATCAGTATTTCCATGTCTACCAATTAAATCGAAAAGACTAAATTATTTAGGCTCAACAACCGACTTATTAAGGAGCAATGTCCAAATCAAAGAGCTGAATAACTTCTTCTTCAAGGAAAAATTGACAGAGATCATGATGCTTAACACAATGAAAATTTAAAGACTACGTCCTCTCCCAAGAAACACAAGCCCATTCGAAAAACAAATAAAAATGTTTAGAAGACATCAGGTTGACATAAGCTTTTAGTTAAGAACCGCTAATTTGTTTTATGTTATAGTAAAATAGAAGACACTACATCACATTCAATCATAAGAAGCATCCGCCACCTATTCAATGAATGTAAGTCACCATGTTTCTAAAGGCAAAAAAATGCCACCTAATTTCCTTGATGGGGAGATTTAAACACTATTTAATATTTAATTAATTAATTAGGTAATATTTTATTATCCGATAATTAATTAATTATCTGTATAATTAAAAATTATCTTAAATTACCTAAAATTTTACTTATTTTTGATACATTTTATAAATCTTACTATTATGGTCATGTGGTACCATACAAAATAAATACATATACTATTATTTTATTAAAATATCTATGTAAAAATATATATATTTTCTCAACTTATAGTTTTTCTAATCTCATATAAAAGGTAAAAATTCTTGTACGTTTAATTATTAAAATGATAAAAAGATAACCTTCTTTTCTTGTGAGAAAATAATTTATATCTTTACAATAAAGAAAATTTGCATAATCTTTTTCATATTATATATGTGTATATATATCTGGCTATCCAACATGAGGTTTTTCTTATAAGTATTGACTTTCCAACATGAGTTCGTAACTTACTTAAAACATAGTTACTTTATATAAATGGTTGCCCATTTTCAGATTCGATTGTAAGTGCACTTCAGTTAATTCGATTATGCTACCAAGTAGCCCCTAATACTACTAGCACGAAGTACTATTCAATGATCAAAAATGATAAACAAAATACAAGTTTACCAAGTAATCTAGTCGATCAAGAAGTGTTAACAAACATTTTAAAAGAGATAGATGGAAATGAAAGTGGTCATTATGCTAACCAACATTAACATAAACAAATTTCTGCAAAAACTTCTGGGGTCTTACAATATCATAGTCGTAAATTCTCTATAACCTCATGAATTGTCTTAGTCCCTTCAAGCTCATATAGATTACTATGACACATCCTAATATTAAAGTACGAGGTGTAATATGAGGCTCTAACTCTAAAAATGACCAGCTAGGTCATTATAAAAAGTAAACAATGAATATGAATGACTATTTGTATAAAAATCCCATAAAATTATAATAAGTGACCATTTTACCTTTAGCATACCCAATAAAGAAATACAAACTCCTAGAGAGAAAAAAATTGATTCACTAAATTAACTACCTTTTTTCCCCTCAATTAATTATTACCTTGACCTATTGAAAGATATAACTAATGATAACTTTTAAAAATATAAAATTAATTACTTTTTGATTATGTAAATGAATATTTATTTTGAATTAAAATAAAAATCGGATAAGTAAATTCAAACACATCATGCATTTACTTTGATACAAAACACTGGATGCTTGTCAAATTGTGTCTGTCTCAACTTAGAGCCAGGGAGTCAAAGGCGTACAACTTTGAACATGTTTAGACTATCACATCCTAATTCTTAGCCGCCTCTACGCCTTTCAACATAAAAGGTCGACAATGTTTTTAAAGGCGGGCGTGAGGCGAGGCGAGATATTTCACCTATAATAAGATAAAGCATAAATTTTACGAATTTTTAAATTTTATTAATTTTAAAATAATATAGAATAAAAAATAATTATAAAAATTATATTAAAATTATAAAAGTTATCTATTTAAAATATTTATAAATTATAATTCAACTATAAATAATACGAAAAGTATGACATATATCATAATATTTAAAGTAATTGCAACGTCGTTATAACTCAAACATCAAAAGTAATGTATTCGATACAAAATCTTATATATATCTCTTAAGGAGTAATGAATCTTGAAATAATTTCGATTATAATTTGATATATTTTTTAAAATACTCCTTTTATTTAATAAGCTTTCTATTTGAAAGATGAATTTATATAAAAACATAATTCACAATTTAAATATGATTTTGTAGCATCATATTAAGAAAAATTGAGGATTTACAAGGTTAGTTACACACAATTGCATAAAGTTCTATTAGGCGAGCCTAATATGCTGGACGTTGGGCGTATTTGGGGCATAAGCCCCGAAGACCGAGGCGTAAGTATCACGGAACTAAGCCCCACACATAAGTCCAAAGGCGTTTTACAAGTGTTCCGCTCTAGGGCGAGCCCCGATTCTGCTTATTAAAATAGAATTCGTCGGTGTAAGCAGGTTATCTTGATGTGTTACAAGTATAACATATGACATATCTTATTATTAAAATAACAAATTTCATGTTTTAAGAGCTTACCTGGACTTGACAATTATAAAAAATGAAATTAGTAAAATATATACTCCCTCCCTTCCAGTTTATGTAAACTTATTTCTTTTTTGGTCCGTTCCAAAAAGAATGACCCCTTTTTAAATTTAAAAATAATTTAGCTTAAATTTATAATTTTACCCTTAATGAGAAGCTTTTATAGCCACAAAAATACTCTAGGCCCCTTTTTAACTTATTTAAAACCATAAATTCTAAAAGTCTTCATTTTTTCTTAAACTTTGTACTCAATCAAATATGTTCACATAAATTAAAATAAAGGGAGCATTAATCTATTAAACTCATAAAATAGAAAGCCGTCGAAAATCGCATGGTAGGTCATTTCAAATATCCAGTTTTATTTTTTTAAAGAGCTTTTATTAGTACTCCCTGTCTTAAATTAGGTTAATTACTTTTCTTTTTTAGTTTGTTCAAAAGAAAATCACACATTTCTAAATTTAGAAATAATTCAATTTTAAACTTTTTATTTTTAACGAGAAAATTTTATAACCCCAAAAATATTATGGGCCCATAAAACTTTTACCTCTTAAATTTTTAAGATCACAAATTTAAAAAAAAAATTTCTTATAACGTGTAGAGTTAAGGTAGCTCATCTAAATTGAGACCAAGGAGTATTATTTAGGAAAGAGGGGAGGGGGAAGGGGGACATAATATCACATAGGTGGGGTTCAAAGTTTTCCTTTCATTTTCTTTATACAGACAATTATTGGACATGACTACTGATTCTAACCTGGTGGGACGAAGGAAAACCTTTTCAATTAAAGGAATTGGTTTTTCCATTTGGTGTGAGCTACTTTGAGGCTTTAAGTTTTCGGAAAATCAAAGGCAAGAGTCAGAATCCATGAAAGGGCGACCTTCTTTAGTTGTTTGCTCCATTTTTTTTTCCATCTTACTAATTTCCACAGCATTAGACACGATCACTACAGATAAACCCATTAGAGATGGTGACACAATTGTTTCAGCTGGTGGAGTTTTTGAACTTGGAATTTTCAGCCCTGGAAATTCCAAGAATCGCTATGTTGGGATATGGTACAAGAAGATATCACCTAAAACTGTCGTCTGGGTTGCCAACAGAAACATTCCTCTGAATGACACTTCAGGAGTGTTAACACTAAGACCCAATGGAATTCTTGTACTTATCAACAGTTCCAATGCTTCAATTTGGTCATCAAACTCGCCAAGATCCTTAAAAAATCCAGAAGCACGGCTCCTGGATTCTGGGAACCTTGTTGTCAGTGATGGAAATGATAGAGATCCGGAAGTTAATTTCGCGTGGCAGAGTTTTGATTATCCAGGCAATACTTTATTACCTGGCATGAAGCTTGGACGTAACTTGGTCACGGGCATGGATTGGTACATATCATCATGGAAGAGCACTGATGATCCTGCTCCTGGTGAATGTATAGAAAGTCTTGATTCTCATGGATACCCGCAATTTTTCGTGTGGAAAAATTCGTCTATAATATTTAGGACAGGGCCATGGAATGGTATTACATTTAGTTCTAGTCCTAAAATTAAACCAACTGTATATTACACTTTCGGGTTTGTCATTAATCAGCAGGAAATTTACTTCAAATATGAGCTTAATGAGCCCCTGCCCACCAGGATTGTGATCAACCAGGCTGGGCCGGTAGATCAGCTAACATGGATTGAGCGCAGCCACAGCTGGTTACTCTACGTTGCAATACAATCTGATACTTGTGATCGTTTTGCTTTATGTGGTCCTTATGCAAGTTGCAACATCAATAACTCTCCTACATGTGACTGTTTACAAGGTTTTGAGCCTAGGTATTGTTAAAATATGTGACAATCTCATATAAAAGTTTAAGTTATTAAAGAGAGCACACTTTTAGTTACTTATTAATGCCTTCATATGCTCCCTTCTATTCACTCGATACCATGTTAAGCTATTAGAGAGAGCACACTTTTAATTAGTTAATTATGTCGTCACAGGTATCCTAATCAATGGTATGCAGCGGACTGGTCTAGTGGTTGTGTAAGGAGAACTTCTTTGGTTTGTGACCAAGATGATTTTCTTAAAATGACGGGTATTAAGATGCCGGACTCTAGACACGCGTGGTATAATCAGAGCATGAACCTTGAAGAATGCAAAAAAATGTGCTTGGCTGATTGCAATTGTACAGCCTACTCAGATCTTGATGTTAGAAATGGCGGAAGTGGATGCTTACTATGGTTTGGAGAACTCATTGATATTAGAGAGTTGAGCCAGAATGAGCAAAACCTGTTCGTGAGAGTCGCTGCTTCAGAATTAGGTAATGACCCTACCCTGTACCATTTTCTCATTTTATTATACAATATAGCTTCACAACTCTTTGGAATTGAAGGAACTCTACTATCTTTATGTACTTACTTGATTTAAAGTTGATTAGGTTCTTTAATAGTTGGTAATATGTTAATTGATTTGTAAATGATAAAAATGCTTTTATCCAACTATGACGACCCTGGTGGTGTGACTAAATTACTGAAACATAAGAAAATTTGTTCAAGGTTTTATCAACCATTAGATGTCTTATCTGCAATTTTTTTCCCTTTGAGGTGCCATACAAGCAGGAGCTGATAAATGTCTTGTCCTACAAATAGTGTGACAGTGACCCTTACGCTCTTCTTGTATGGCACTACAATTAGTACACTGATATTAGTAGGATTGCTAAGGAGAAGTTTTCTCCCTTGTAAAGGCTTAAGATATGCTAGACGTCAAGGCAGATATAGGATGTCAACAGAGGGTGTGGTTGTCTAAGTCGCTCGGACTCTTCACTTACGATTTGGTGCCCATGTGTCAGGGTGTGGTTGTCTAAGTCGCTCGGACTCTTCACTTACAGTTTGGTACCCCATGTCGACACAACGTGGGTGTGGGTGTGAATCTATACCGGGTCTGGTCAACCAATTTTGGGTACTTTGACCAAATCGAGTGTGAAATTGGGGACATATTTGAAATCAAAACAAAAGATAAGTGAAATTTTGAAGAAAATGGAATACCTTGTATATAGACATTTCTATGTCAGTCCTTTTCCTCTTATCGCCTTCTCCTCTTGATCAATATTTTTCTCCTTCTTGGAATACCTTGCAAGTTTTCCACATAATGTCTCATAATTTAGAAATATTCTTATAACTGTATTTTTAAATATTTGAATTATTTTTAGCAGAATCCTCGCAACCGTATCCTTAAACATCCGCACCCGTATTAGACAACCCCACCCGAGTTCCAGCAACTTAGGCGGTTGTACACTTCTTCAGCTCTGGCCAAAGAGAGAGAGTGTGTGTGTGAGCGCGCGCGAGAGAGAGAGAGAGAGAGAGAGAATTCAGACCAAATCTGGCCCAATCACTATAAATATTGGAGTCGCCTCTAACTTGACCTCTTGAAACTTTTGCTGCACAAAACATATTAGCTTCAGGTAATATTAGATACTACCTGAGATAGTCCGCTGTACTTTGGTCATCTTTCAGAAAAGATGTTCTAACTACGAGTACAGCTTGAAATTGGCTACTTTTTCAGTAAGTCCTGCACACTGAAAATCTGAAGGACCATGCAGCTAGGAGAAGAAGCGCAAATGTAAATGAGGAAAGTCCAGTACCCGAAAGCATTACTAGCTTAGGGGAAGAGGTTCAATAACAAAATAAAAATAACTCAATGAAACAATTCATACTGATATGGCCAATTCATATGTCAATTGAAGACTGCTTATGGACTATTTATTGAATAGACTCAGACAGGAATCGGAGGAGAAAGAGGTCAGCCCTGATTGCAATCATTACAGCAGTGGTAGCAGCTTTTATCCTCAGCATTGTAGCTTGGTTTTCCTTCCAAAGAAAGAACAGAAGAACAGATAAATATACTAGAGGTACCTTTGTCTAATATTCTTTATTAGAAAATCTCCATCTAGCTAATATTCTTCACCTTTACCAAAAGAATGGGTTGCCTTATTTTTGATATCTATTGTATGGAAGAGCTCATTAATATCATGCTCGTGACCGACAAATATATACTGACACGTGCAGAAGTTAGAAACGAAGACCCCGAGTTGCCATTGTTTGATTTAGTTACTGTTACTAGTGCCACTAAAAACTTCTCTTCTGCTAATGTGATTGGAGAGGGTGGCTTTGGACCAGTTTACAAGGTAAATCAACTTTGATCTTCAACCTATAGTTAGAAGTGGCACATTTGACTGTTGCTAAAAAACATTGCAGGGTATCCTACCAAATGGACAAGAGATAGCAGTAAAGAGGCTATCAAAGTATTCTGGACAAGGCGTTCAAGAGTTAAGAAATGAAATCGTTCTCATTTTCAAGCTGCAACACAGGAACCTTGTCAAGCTTTTGGGTTGCTGCCTTGAAGGAGAAGAAAGGATGCTAATCTATGAGTTTATGCCAAATACTAGTTTGGACTATTTCATCTTTGGTAATGATTCTTTAACTAAATACTACTCCTAGTATTTGATAAGTCCTCAATATTCCTGCAGCCCTCAATGATTAGGCCTACATTGTGCAGATCCAACCAGAAATGCCTCACTTTCATGGAAGAACCGCTTTGAAATTGCTATGGGAATATCTCGAGGTCTTCTTTATCTTCACCAGGACTCAAGAGTTAGAATTATTCATAGAGACCTCAAGACCAGCAACATTTTATTAGATAGTGACTTGAATGCCAAAATTTCTGACTTCGGCCTTGCCAAAAGTTTTGGCGGAGACCAAATGGAAGGAAAAACTAAGAGAGTAATAGGGACATAGTAAGTTCTACAAACCTTCATCATACAATCTTTATTATATTCAATCAGTACATGAACTTAAAATTTGATGAGTTGATGCAGTGGATATATGTCCCCAGAATATGCTGTTGATGGGAAATATTCAGTAAAATCAGATGTATTCAGTATCGGCGTAATCATTCTAGAAATAATTAGTGGTAGAAGGAACAGGAAATTTCGTCATTCGGAACATCATCACAATCTTTTGGGACATGTAAGCAGACACAGCACAAAACTACTTTGTTTCGTTAGTCACTCTTTCTATTGTGAATGCAAGTGTATAAATATGTTCTGTTTGTTACTTTAGGCATGGTTACTTTGGAATGAAGGCAAAGCGTTGGAACTGATGGACGAATTTTTGGAAGAATCATTTTCAGAATCTCAAGTGTTGAGATGCATTCAGGTTGGTTTGTTGTGCGTCCAAAAACTGCCAGAGGATAGGCCTACAATGGCATCAGTAGTTTTCTGGTTGGAAAATGAAGGTCTGGTTCTTCCTCAACCAAAGCAGCCTGGTTTTTTTATAGAGAGGAATTCAGTGGAATCAACAGAGTCAGATGAGTTTATCAGTTAACCCTTTTGTAATACGGTCAAGCCCATTGTGGATCCAGAGTGCAAATTAATACGGATAAAAGCACAATTTGACATATGAGGAAAAAACCTTAACTTAAAGATCAAGGAGAGAGGGTACAGGTCTACTGAGAACATTATCAGGTTTGTTTGATCATTGAAGAAGAGCGAGGAGGCTGAAGAAGAAGAAGGAAACAAGTTGTATTCTATTTATTCACATCCTTTGCAACCGTACATTTACAATGTATTTAAGAATGCAGCAGTATAAATTATATAACTAAGACTAGTAACAGTATAACTGCAATTCTAATTGTATTTAACTGTAAAGACAGCTCCAATGGTTCTTTGAACGATCTTAACTGGGAAAAAGGAATAGATAAAGACTGTTTTGGTGTTAGTATAGGAGATCACTTACATATATAAATGTTGGGAGCTTCTCCTTAGTGCTCTCTGTTGGTCCAATTAGCAGAGACTCTTGGAGATATATCAAGAATAATCACAAATCTTAATCATTTCATACTATTGACTGGATGTTAACAAGCTTCTAGGATCCTATGACATAAAAATTTAGAGGTGTAAGAATTAGCCAAGTTTATGTAACTCGTTCAATTCATCCGATGTTGGTGAATTGGTAAGTCAGGCAATAAAGAATAGGCCAATTCCAAGTTGACCCACCAAAGGTTTTAGACTAAATCTAGATGTGGCATCTTGATGGTTTGGTTCCCCAAGACACCGCGTTGCCTGCTTAACCACTTTCATTAATGCAATCAAATTTTTATTCAATTTTCATTACTGTTCTCTCAATTGTTGGCCTTAGTTTTCCCGCACGGCACTGACAATCTCGTCTAGCGTGCGGAGGGGACCTCACTTGGCGGACAGCAACCACCCTGACATCGGTTGCTTAGCCTTATGTCGCTCTACCAAAAAATCTCAGGAAGGCGCCGCGTAACAGTTGGTTTCGGCTACGACATACAAAAACATGTTATCAAAGTTTTTTTCAAAATTTTTTTAAAAAAAAAACAGAAGAAAAGAACCTACTCTATTGTGTTTATATTGTGTTGGGTAATCCTTCAATTTTGAACTAATTTTGAGTTTGAGTTAGGCTCCATATCTATTTATGACTTATTTTTGTGCTCACCAATAAATAAATTTCAAATAGATAATTTGAGATTAGCAGTTGCAATTTTCATTTATGACAAACACTTGCAAGGCAAAAGCATATACCTGGCTAGTAGTTGGAAATGCTCTTCAAGTAAAATAAAATAACTTTATTTCTACTGTAAAAACATTAATAACGAAACAAATTCCAAGAGGACTAGTAGATGATTTTTTTGTAGCATGGCAAACTTGTCTTTTTGCCTCTTCTTTCTTTTTCTTTTTCTTCTCCGAATATTAGATGGTGACTTTTCTAAAAAGGCAAAATACATAGTTTACTCATCAACCTTTTAGCGAAATCCCTGTTATACACCTCTCTTTCACGAAAAAAATTTTACACACTCAATTTTTCAAAAATGTGTCTAAGACACACCACTTTTGTGCTTGACAAAATTTTCAGATAAATAGGGTCGTGATGAAGGTACAGGAGGAGGGGGGAGAGGGGTGAATTATGGTCTATTAAGAAATGGTCGACTAACGATGATTTTAGTTGACTAGATTAAGGGCAGAATGTAAAATAACAGTAATGAGAATAATACACAGCGATTTTATACTGGTTTGATATCGGTGTGGTACTTACATTCAGTTTCTCTTGGGTCACAAGGGTTCCCTTTAGATCTTAAAAGTATTACAATACATATGGTTTTGATTCGTTCACCACCAACGAAGTATAGCAACAATGAATTTTGAATAATGACACAACTCTCTTCTAACTCTTCCTATCTTTTGAGACACTGAAAAACTGAGGATTACAGTGTTTAGGCTAACAAGTAGAGAGACTTAGAAAACAATGTGTGTAGTTGCACAAGTCTTCCATTTGATCTTAGCAGACTTTTTATAGGAGAGAAGAGAGTCGTTGAGCCTTGACCCAAAATAGAGGCACGAGATCTTCACAAGGATTTGACCCAAGGGGTGCCTCTTCGAATCCTGCTCTTAGGAAGGGCCGGATTCGATCGTGACTTTCCTTGTCACATGCTTACATTGAGGAGATATTCAAGCCTTTGATTGAGCTTAATTAAGGATACTGAATATTTGCTGACAATAGCTCCTTGATTTGTAATCTGGTTTCCTTTGATTGAGGCCGAATGGATGTGCTAAAAATTTGACTCCTTCTTCTTGTCCATTAATTCAGCAATCACGTTTCTCATTAATATTCTTTCCTTTTGATGATTTCGATTCCTGCAAACCAAGGTAAGTGCACATTGTCATCATTGAAACTTAGGAATTTAACTTAACAATCTCCCTCTTTTTTATGATGACAATCAAGAGAGAGTAAACACTAATTATGAGACTTCCCTTTTTATTTCACCCTCTAAGTTGCTCCCCCTGAGTTGATGTCATCTCTCCCTGAATGAGTGTTGTCTCCTCTTGAGTGGTTGTTTTACTTCTTTACACTGTTCTCCCCCTTTGGCATCAATCAAAAAGGAAAGAAAAGCAAACAATACAAGCAGGATAAAAAGTATTATACATAATAACTAGTTAGGTAGTACATCAAATGTAGTGCCTTCAGCAGAGACATAATTTGTACAGACCCAAGCAAAAGAAAGTTTGTTTAAAAGTAGAAAGCAAGCAAAAGCATAAAAAGGGAAAATATTGTTTGTAACACCATCACACAGAAGCACATTAACTTCTTCCCAGGAAGTACTTGAGAGTGTTTATCACTTTGGTGCAGAAGGAGTCATAGGAGTTTTCGACATCTTTGACAAGCTTATCCATCTTTTCACTCATGGAATTGAATGCCATGTTTCCTTGCCTCCGTGTGGCTCCTATATCCATTATGAGCTTAGCCACATCTATACTTGTCTCCTTAGTAAATTCCCTGATTTTATATACATGTTCCTTCATCTCAACTAGTAGCAGTTTCACCCCATCTAGATAGTGTTGAATTTGCTGAAGATTTTGAGAGGCAGTCAACTGAGATGTTGGTTGTTCAGTTTGAACTTCAACTGGCACTGGAATGTTGTCAACTTTGGCTCGCTTAACCCATCCATAATCACCCAAGGTGTACCCCATCATTGAAAAAGCTGTCTTATCATAAGTGCTGGTAATGTGCTTGGGTGTAAAGGGTGCCAAATTTACCTTCATGACTTCGATAATATGTGAGATGAGAAGACCATATGGTAAACAGACATCAGAAGAAGATATCTCCTTGATACTTTCAAGCATGTATTGGCGAATCCTCACAAACCAATCTAGTCTTTTATTGTTAACAAGACAATAAAGTACAAAAATATCTTTAGTGGACAAAGAGCTAAAGGACCCAATTCTGGGGAGAAGAGTAGTAGCAATCATGTGGGCCGAGACATGATGTTCAAACTTAAGGTTCTTGGGACCGATATAAGGAGGATTATCAGACAAAAAGGTTTTTGCTTCTCCAAAGGAAAGTTCAAAATCTGTTGGTCATGAATTTTACACAAACACATCAAACCCACTAAACTTAGCAGAGAAAATCTTTTCAAATTGATAAGAATCCAAAATAATCCTAGTGCCTAACACCATAGATTCTAAATCATCTTTGTGATTCACAAAAAGGTTTGCATAAAACATGCTCATTGGTTCCTCAGAGACAAAGTTTCCAATGGTATCAAACAGAGAAGAAAGATGTTAAAAATCAAATATAGCAGTCACATCACAATGTAGATTTTTCATGAGAGAGAGAGAGACTTACAGAGCGTCTATAAGCCATAAATTTTGACTTGTAGGACTCAAACCTTGCTTTTTCACTTGGACCATAAAAGATTAATTTGTCCTCAGGACCAAAATCCGTGTTCTCCACTTTTCCTTTCTTGCATGCAACCTTTTTGGGGATTTTCTCCATAGGTCTTTTACCTGCTTTTTTCTAGCTAATGGGAGGGTTTTCGGAAGATTCACTACTCTCATTGTCCCTTTTGAAGAAATCTGAGTCAATGGATGACTCCAAGTTTACAGGTTCTTCTGGGTTGAGGGGTTTCTGAAATCTTCGGCTGCGTCTGGTTGCAGTGGAAGAAGAGGGGTTTCTTTTGGCCATGCCGAGAAATTTTGCTTTGATGAGATTGGAGAGAGTAACTGGGAAGGAAGGGTTTTTATCGATACTTTTGGGAGGAACGAAGGGTCGCTTTGGTTAAAGGACAATGTGGCTTCAGAAGGAAGTGATGCTTCTGAAGTCACTGATCGGTGGTACTGATGAAGAAGCAATTATTACACTTACAAGAAAATTTATTAAACCACACATACTTAAGGAAATAAAATATTTTAGAACACGGTAAAAGATTTGTTTTACAAATTTGAGACAATGCCAATATTTTTTTGAAGAAAATAAAACCTTTCTTTCAAAAGTGGTTTTGTAAAAATATTAGCAAGTTGAGAATCAATACTAATAAATTCTAAAATAATATCACCTTTAGCAACATGATCACGGATAAAATGATGCTAAATTTCTATATGCTTTGCTCTAGAATGATGCACATAATTTTTTGATAAACAAATAGCACTGGTATTATCACAAAATATAGGAGTAGAGATAAGATATAAATCATAGTCGAGAAGTTGATGCATAATCCATAGAACTTGTGTACAAGAACTTCCAACAGCTAAATATTCTGCTTCAGTCGTTGATAGGGCAACACAATTTTTTTTCTTGCTATGCTAAGATACTAATGCATTTCTCAAGAGTTGACACGTGCCACTTGTGCTTTTTCTATCAATCTTGTTACCTGCAAAGTCTGCATCTGAAAATCCCCTTAGAGCAAAATTATTAGAATGATCATACCATAATCCTAGCTCAGAAGTACCAATTATATATCTAATAATTTGTTTAACAACAATGAGATGGGATTCCTTAGGAGCCGACTGATATCTGACACATTTGCACCCACTGAACATAATAGGTCTACTAGCAGTGAGATACAATAGGGATCCATTCATTCCTTTATACATGGTTTCATCAACCTTTTTTCCATTGTTGTCTTCATCGAGAATTGTTGTTGGACTCATTGGAGTGCCGATTGACTTATTTCCCTTGCCAAACTTTTTGATAAGCTCCTTAATGTACTTGGTTCGGCTAATGAAAATCCCTTTAGGTGACTGTTTGATTTGAAGTCCGAGAAAGAATGTCAGTTCTCCCATCATGCTCATTTCGAATTCTCCTTTCATGGAAAGAGCAAATTTTTTACATAGAACAGAGTTAGGAGATCTCCACTACGGCCATCACTCCTACAGGATCGGGATACTTTTTTTACGTATTATGTTAAATTCCACTCCCCTCCTCTTATACTTCATTTCTTTCATAAGGTAAGGCCAACCTCTCTAACTAACATACGATACAATTTCACTTCACGGTACGACCAAAAAAGAAAAGAAAGAGCTTCACTCGGTTGGCCTTCCTACGCTATGAATGCCTCTTTTCTCTTCTTTGAAGTCTACAAAAAACAAGTGGGAGAGGCAGGATTCGGACCTACGTAAAAACTTCAACAGATTTACAGTCTGTCGCTTTTGACCACTAGGCCACTCTCCCCTTTCCGGTCCGAGGCCCCTCTTAACGGGCTTCTTCAAATATCCCATAAATCTAAATAAATAGGGACTTCAAAGTTTGACTAACAAGCAAAAAAGTTTACTTTGAGAAAGAAAAGGGGAACCTAGCTGCAATAAAAAGCAGCACTAACAAGCAAGAAAGGCCCTCTTACTATAGATAGGGCGTACCAAAAATAATGTCATCAATATAAATTTGAGTAATAAGATTACCTGAACTAGAATGCTTAATAAAAAGAGTTGTCTCGATATTATCTCTTTTGAATCCTTGATTTAGAAGAAAAGAACTTAACCTTTCATACCAGTCACGAGGAGTTTGTTTGAGACCGCACAAAGCTTTAGTCAGCTTGTATACATGATCAGGAAAGGTGACGTTTGCAAATCCTGGTGGTTGCTTCACATATACTTCTTCGGAGATATAGCCATTTAGGAACACACTTTTAACATCCATTTGGAATAGCTTGAATCCTTTGTGAGCAGCGAAAGTAAGTAATATTCGTATGGATTAGAGTCTTGCTACAGGCACAAAGGTTTCATCATAGTTGATTCCTTCTTGCCGATAGTATCCTTGAGCAACCAATCCTGCTTTATTTCGAACCACTTGACCTGATTCATTCAATTTGTTTCTGAATACCCACTTAGTTTCAATGATGGAGGAGTTTGAAGGTCTTGAAACCAATTCCCATAATTTATTTCTTTCAAATTGACCTAGTTCCTCTTTCATAACACTTAACCAGCGAGTATCTTTGAGAGCTTCATCCACTTTCTTTGGCTCAAGTTGAGAAATAAGAGCTACATGAGATTTGTTCTTCTATGACCTTCTTGTAGTGATTCCTTCCTGTGGATCTCTTATAATGAATTTGTAAGGATAGCCAGGTTCACTTTTCCATCCATTTGGAGTGTTTGAGGAAGATTCTTTTTCTACATTAGTCGACTGATCTACTAGAGACAGTTCGAGATTTTCTGCGAGCTCTTCGGCTAGTTGAGTTTGCTGAACAACTGACTCACTTTGATGATCCTTTCCTACAATAACAGATTTAAGGACAAAAGAGATTTTCTCATCTTCAGGAATTTCTTCATTCCTTGGATGAGGGTTAGTATCAACAGAAACAACATGAATTGATTCTTCAATGCATAAAGTTCTTTTATTGTAAACTCTATATGCTCTACTTGAAGGAGAGTATCCAAGAAATATACCTTCATCACTCTTAGGATCTAACTTACCCAAATTGTCCTTTCCATTATTGTGGATAAAGTATTTGCATCCAAAAGGGTGAAAAAAGCTGATATTGGGTTTCTTACCGTTCCATAGTTCATAAGGAGTCTTCTTGAGAATTGGTCAAATCAGACACTTGTTGATGATGTGGCATGCTATACTCACAGCTTCTTCCCAGAAGTGATGAGATAAAGAATTTTTCACAATCATGGTTTTTACCATGTCTTGTAAGGTTCTATTTTTACGCTCTACTACTCCATTTTGCTGCGGTGATCTTGGTGAAGAGAAGTTGTGAGAGATTCCTTGATCGTTGCAAAAAATTTCAAAAGCTCTGCTTTCAAATTCTCCTCCATGATCACTCATGATAGCAGAGATATAGTATCCATTTTCTCGTTGAACCTTCTTACAGAAAACTTCAAAATTTTTTAGAGCATCATCTTTGTGACTTAGAAACATAACCTAGGTAAATCTAGAGAAATCATCACAATGACAAAAGCATATTTCCTACCACCTATGCTAGCAGTTCTAGTTGGGCCAAATAAGTCCATATGCAATAATTGAAGGGTTTTGGAGGTGGAAACAATATTTTTTTAATTTTGAAAGAAGAGTGAGTTTGTTTCCCAATTGACATGCATCACAAATATAATATTTTGAAAAATCTAGTTTTGGAAGACCATAACAAGATCATGTTTAGAAAGCTTTTGAATAGTATGCATACTAGCATGACCAAGTTTTCTATTCCAGACCTAGGGATCATCAATCATGGAAGAAAGATAAATTTGATCTCTAAGATTATCTAAATTGCTGATAGTATAGACATTTCTATCTTTATTACCTGAAAGAATAATTTTACCTGATTCATCTTCTATAAACCAACCATGTTTCTTAAAAAGAACCTCATAGTCGTTGTCACATAGTTGACTAATGCTGAGAAGATTGTAGCTGAGTTCATCAACGAGGTAGACTTCATCTACATCACATGTTGAGCTCAGAGGAACTTTTCCAACACCAATTACAATTTCTTTGGATTTGTCTCCAAAGGTAATTGTTCCTCTATCTAGTTTGGTGACCGATTTGAACAATTATTTGTCACCGGTCATATGTTTGGAACACACGTTATCGAGATACCATTTTCCATTTCGATTCTTCCTGCGGTATTCCTGCAAAACAAAACCACTTGTTTTAGGTACCCACACCTGCTTGGGTCCTGAATGGTTAGAACTGAGTGTTAGTTTGATTTGAAGATTTAGGTCTCCATACCCATCTCCTGTTATCCTTAAACCTGCAACGATTTAAGGTATGACCCCTTTTACAACAATAAGAATATGATGGACTATTAGAGTTTCCAGAACTTTTTTATGCTCTAATTTTGTTCCTGCATTGGTTAGTACTATGACCATTCTTACCACAAAAGGAACATGCAAGAAATTTCTATTTGTGATGAGTAATCTGATTTGATTTGACTGAGCTGTGACTAGTGGATTCTTACAATCCATTCAATTGAAGTTGAATCTCATTAACTTCATCCTGTAGCATATCACGCTAAATTTCACAGACTTCCATTTTCAAGGCCCAGTCTTTCTTTTCTCTCTTGATCTTTCTAAGTTCATTCACAACTCTGATATCTTCAAGAGCAATATCAACAAATTCTTGATGTTCATAACAACTAGGGCATGTGGGAAGACGTACCTCACTAGTTCCTTCGTCTACCATAAGCCCAAGTTCTCTTGAGTTTTCTTCCTCATCATCTCCATCTGCCATTAGTCCAAGCTCCCCTGAATCTTCTTTTTCATTTATAGCCATGAAACATATATTAGAAATTTCCTTATGATCAGACTCTTCTTCATCACTCCATGCTCCAAAGAATTTCTTCTTTTGCATTCTGCTAAGTTTCTTTGTTAGTTCAGGACAATCAACTTGAATACGACCAAACTTTCCACATTTGTAGCACCTTCCATCATTTTTATCAGTTTCATTGTTTATCCTTTCTTTCCTGAAGTTAGGATTCCCTCTTGTACTATTTATGTTTTTCCTCATCATGCTTGTTACAACTTGAGAGAGCATGACAATGTTTTCATCTTGTTCTCCTCCTTCTTCTTCTTCTTTTTCTGGTTCAGCCACAGTTGCCTTAAAGGCAACAATTTTCTTCTTTTCTTAAATTTGTCTATCCAAGTGAGTTTTCTCAAAAGCAATTAGATTACCTCTAATTTCATCATAGGAAATTTTGTCAATATCCTGACATTCCAAGGTGATGGCTTTTGGCTGCCAAATTGTAGGTAAACTCCTGAGAATTTTTCTAATTTGTTCACCACTTTTGATAGGTCTGCCAAATGACTTAAGATCTCCAAGAATTTTGTTGAACCTGAAGAACATCTCTTCCACTGATTCTCCATCCTTAATTTGAAATAGCTCGTAATCCTGAACCAAAAGATTGATCCTTGTTTCCTTTACTTTGTTGGTTCCTTCATACGTGACCTCTAGTTTGTCCCACATTTCTTTGTCTGTTTCACAACTTGATATCTTTTCATACTCTTCTCCACTAATAGCATTATACAGTAGATTTTTTGTTTTGGCGTTTACAGTTATGACAACATCTTGTTCATCAGTGTAGTCATATAAGTCAAGAAGGATCATTTGATACAATGACTTAACCATTTGCATCCTCCTTTGGTGGGATTGGAAGATTTCCCTTATTGATCACACGCCAAACTTTAATGTCATATAACATCGTATATGTTTCCATACGCACTTTTCAATGAGAAAAGTTTTGTCATGAAATAAGGATGTCGAACCTGAGAGGTTCTTTCTTGAGAGGTTCCTTCTTGAAATAGTGCACCAACAACAGTGTTAGATCCCATGATCTTTTTCTCACCAGCTTTAAGCAGAGATTGTGAGCCTTGCTCTGATACCAATTGAAGGTACAAGAGAGGGGGGATGAATTGTGGTCTATTAAAAAATAGTCGACTAACGATGATTTTATTTGACTAGATTAAGAGCATAACGTAAAATAACAGTAAATATAAAGAGAACGACATACAACGATTTTATACTGGTTCGGTACCGGTGTGGTACTTACATCCAATTTCTCTTAGGTCACAATGGTTCCCTTTAGATCTTGAAAGTATTACAATACATATGGTTTTGATTCGTTCATCACCAACGAAGTATAGCAACAATGAATCTTGAATAATGACACAACTCTCTTTTGTGTTCTAACTCTTCCTATCTTTTGAGACACTGATAAACTAAGGATTACAGTGTTTAGGCTAACAAGTAGAGAGACTTAGAAAATAATATGTGTAGTTGCTTAAGTCTTCCATTTGATCTTAGCAGACTTCTTATAGGACAGAAGAGAGTCGTTGAGCCTTGACCGAAAATAGAGGCACGAGATCTTCAAAGGGATTTGACCCAATGGATGCCTCTTCGAATCCTGCTCACGGGAAGGGTCGGATTCGATCATGACTTTCCTTTTCACATGCTTACATTTAGGGGTGTGCATTCGATTTATCGATTCGATTTTGACCCTTATCGATAATTACTTATCGATTATCGATTTGTACATATGCTTATCGTTATCGTTTCAATAAGGTTTCGATTTTTTCGATTTCGATTTATCGATTTTTGGGGCTTATCGATTCGGTTATCGATTACACCAATAAGAAAATTTGCGGTATTCCACCAATAAGAAAATTTTCTAGCTCTAAGCGATGTTGTCATATTTAGTACCCTTACTTAATATATGTATACTATGTGTAAAACATGTATAAATAGTGGATAGCTAATAGAGATAGACGACTAATCATTACTATATCATACCAAATGATACTACGATTAATTGATTTAATTCAGGCAGACTAATTATTCTTCAGATCCTTACCTACCTGACCAAAAGAACTTCTACCAAATTACAATCAACTTACTGAGAGAACCCATTTGGAGATAGAGAATTACCAGATCTGTGGAAGAAACCGAGAAAGGAGGAATTTTGAGTGAAGAAAATTTAAGGCTTCAGCAGTTCAGCTCTAAGGGGGCAGGAGGGTAGGGCCGTAGGGGAAAATATTGAGGCAGAAGCGGCGTGAAGTCGTGAAGAGGAAAGAAAATAATTGGGTAGGGAAAATTAGAAAATAATAAGGGTAGAGGAAAATAGAAACAATAAGTTAGGGTAAAGAAAACCACGGCAAAATTTTTTTTATCTCTTATCGATTTATCGATAAATCGATAAGCGAAGTGGACAAAATCGAAATCGAAATCGATAACTCGATAAGAAAATTTTCAGAATCGAAATCGAAATCGATAAATCAATAAATCGATCGATAAATCGATATCGATAAATCGATAACAAATAATCGGTTCGATTTATCGATAAACCGATTCGAATGCACACCCCTACTTACATTGAGGAGATTTTCAAGCTTTTGATTGAGCTTAATTAAGGATACTGAATATTTGCTGGCAATAGCTTCTTGATTTGTAATATGATTTTGTTTGATTGAGGCCGAATGGATGTGCTAAAATTTGATTCCTTCTTCTTGTCCATTAATTCAGCAATCATGCTTCTCATTAATATTCTTTCCTTTTGATGATTTCGATTCATGCAAATCAAGGTAAGTGAACATTGTCATCATTGAAACTTAGGAATTTAACTTAACACGTGACACGTGTCATTGACTTTAAAAAGGAAAAGAAATATTCGAAATTAAAATTAAAACTCATCTTCTTCATCTTTCCATTTTCTATCTTAAGCACCATTGTTGGTACCACCATGGTTGTTTGTGAGAAAGTTTCCAACAACACCAAAATTCAACCACACTATCTAAACAACTAGCTGAAAATAACCGAGCAATAAATTGAATTCAATAACTCAATAATCAACAAGACCAATTGATTTTTCAAGTTTTTTCCCCAACAATGGTGAATTCTAGATTTTTTAACCAAACCTTCAATACTATTGTTAAGGCTTTTAAAGCTATCACAAATAAATAATTTTCACAATATTTGGACAATAAACCAACAAAATCCGCCCAATTTTAGATCTAAAATTGATATGTTCTTTCAAAAATTCTATTTGNGGGGTGAGGAAGAAGACCACGGGAGGGAGGGGTTCCTGTGGGGAGGGGAGAAAAAAAATGGGATCCTTTACGAGCTTTATGTGCTTTTTTTGTGTGTAAACACGCAAGTGTTACCTGGTCAAAAATAATGTGGCTTAGACACACTTTTGAAAGATTGAATGTGTAAAAGGTTTTCCGTGAAAGAGAGATGTGTAACAAGGATTTCGCTGTAAGGTTGTATTTTGCCTTCTAAAAAAGAAAGGAATATTGTGACTTTACCACGGTTTACATTATTATGAAAATGAAAAAGAAGAAATGAAATCGTCAATATCATGAAATATGTAATGAGAAATGGTGAAAATCTGAAAAAAATTTCTTCCCGTGATTGATTATATCTGGAAAAGGAAAGCACAAAGGAGGAGGAGTATCCCTTTCCATTACTCCCTTCTCCATCGATGATATAAATAGTCGAGAGGAAAAAACTAGTAACACGAAGAAAATTGAAAAAATAATACTAATATTTATACGTATTTGATGTTTAGACTATGTTATAATTTTTATATCCTTTTATTTTTCACTTTAACTAAAGGATTTGATAAAAATATTTGGCATTTTAAAATCTAGGGAAAAGGTTCAAATATATTCTGCTACTTTAGTATATCATTCACATGTACCCTCCGTTATACTATAGAGCTAAATCCACCCTCACCTTTACCCAACTTTATAAAAAAATCCTTCATTAAACGGATATTAGAGATGACCCGTTTTTAAAATAAAAAAGTTTCGACCCATTGATCCATAACCTACTTAACCAAATAAACCCATGGTATCCCTTGTATTTATTGCACTTCTTAGATGTGCTCCGTGTGTGCTCTACCAGAGAAGGAAAAATCCATCGCTCATCAAGTAGGTTCCTCAAAATCAATTGATAGCTCAATAAATTTCCTTTCCCTCTCATCTTCTCTCTGGTTTGCTTCCTAAGTGGAGTACAATTAGGTTGTCAAATGTCGTAAAATAGTTGTTCATCACAAAGAAGGTGCCGCTGGGTTTGGTTGCCGACCACTTTACTTCTAGCACTCCTAACCCGGGAAGGAGATTTTATAAATGTCCTATGCCAAATGTATGTCACTTCATTTATAAAGTTTGATATTTTTTTAACTTGTTAATAGTTCTGTGAACGACCTTAATTTGGTAAAAAAGAAATAGAAAAAGACTGTTTTGATGTTAGTATTGGAGATCACTTACATATAGATTATAAAAAAGTTAGGACCTTTCTCCTCAATGGTCTCTGTTGGTCCAATTATCATAGAATCTTGGATATATAGTGGTACTAGATGTCCCGGTGGGATCATCATTCCTAGTTGTAGTAGAGAAATTAGCAACATCCCAAAGCTAGCCAAATAATTACAAATCCAATAAGTTTTTAACACAAAATGATCCTTAGCTTATCTGCTAAGGAATCTGCCTTAGTACTGCACGGTGGATTTGCAAAATGGTTGGTTCCAATCCAGCTTGGCTACCTTGATCCTTCCTTCGCCAAAATATGTGTCACTTTGTTTCCTGCCCTATGTTTGTACTGGATTATCCAACTGTGCAGTAACAACCTGCAATCGTATATAATATAACAATAAATAAGAGAAACGTTTTCTAATAGTGATAAGGCCTGAGTGGAGTTCCGTTTCTATCTCCAATCGGAACAACTTGTGGTGCAGTGCAAGCAGCAAACCAAACTTGATAGCAAGTAGTTCTTCACGAGTGTGATTCAGAATATTCATACTATATTCAGTTAAAATCGGGTCCACTGATTGATCGAGACCAGGGAGATGTATCGAAGATAGGGCCCATAGTATATCAGACCGAAGCACGAGGACAAGGTACCGAGTTCGGAATTCGAGGTACCTGTCGAGATCGAGACCAAACAAGCTATACCTCGAGCAAGACCGAAGATAACGTAATAACAAAAGGCGAGATATTCGGGACTGACCGACAATCATGGCGGAAATCTCGGAACGAATCAAATCAAGAGCGGTTGTTTAGTTAATCATGTGATTTCCTTCTGTAATTAGAATTGTACCATAAGTAGAATTCCTCTACTATATAAAGGGAGTTCTAACCATTTGTAAGACACATTGTTCTCGTATATAAAAGCAATATAACACTCTCTTTAGCTTATACTCTCTTGTTCATCACTTGCTTTATTTTGTTGTGGTATTAATCGGTTCGAGGGCACTCTAGCTCGAGGGCTAAATTACGTTCCAAATACTTGTTTGCTTTACTATATTGTCAATTTCTATTACTAATCTTCATATTTATCAATTGGTATTAGGTGAAATCACGTTTTCTTAAAACCACATTATAAGTTTAATTATTATCCAATTTTAAGGGTAAAAAGTTTGGCGCCCACCGTGGGGCTAAGGATAATAGTGATTTCTTAATACCGATTCCGATAACACACACTGTTTTACGCTTGTTCTCGTAAGTATTTTTGATTTCAGGATAAACATGTCAAACTCACAAGCAGCACTCACACATGGTGACAACAACCTCAGATTTAACGGGGAAAACGACAATGTAGGCGCCCCAGGGATCGAGGTGCCTTAGGGTGACCTCGAAGGAGTGCCAATTGCAAATCCTGTCGATGTCAATTCACATATCTCCCTAAATGCAAATTTTGGCGTTGATCCCGAAGGTAGCGTACACAGGGAAGTTCGATCAGGTGGTCGAGGTACGCAGGGCGGAGAAGACGATGGAGCTAGCTTCCAATTGATATTTGAAATGCTAGAGGCTCAACAAGCTGCTATAGCACAACTACAAAATCAGTATCGGGCACCGAGTTGGGTCGAACCCGAGCCCTCACTAGAAGTTGTTCTGAGGGCCGAACCTGTACCGGAGAGATCGATCGCCAATGAATCAAGGACTGACCCGCCATTATGAAAATGCTCGAGGAGCTCACTAAACGAATCGAATCATGGGAAAAGAATATCGAGGCTAATGACAAAAATGTGGAGACATACAACTCCCGAGTTGACCAAATACCGGGGGCACCACCGATTTTGAAAGGTTTGGATTCGAAGAAGTTCGTGTAGAAGCCTTTCCCTCCAAGTGCGGCTCTGAAGCCCATCCCGAAAAAATTATGCATGCCAGAAATTCCCAAGTATAATGAGACCACCGACCCTAACGAGCATGTCACTTCTTATACATGCTTAATAAAGGGGAATGACTTAGAAGATGATGAGATTTAGTCCGTTCTGTTGAAAAAATTTGGAGAAACTTTATCGACAGGGGAAATGATATGGTACCACAATTTGCCACCCAATTCCATCGATTCATTCGCTACGCTTGCAAATTCCTTCGTTAAAGCTCACATTGGAGCAATAAAGGTCGCGACTAGGAAATCAGACCTCTTTAAAGTGAAACAAAAGGACAATGAAATGTTAAGGAATTCGTATCTCGGTTCCAGATGGAACGCATGGAACTACCTACGGTCATAGATGATTGGATTGTTCAAGCCTTTACTCAAGGGTTAAACGAACAAAGTTTTGTAGCATCACGACAACTAAAGAAGAATTAATTGAGTATCCAGCAATGACCTGGGCCGATGTGCATAATCGGTACCAATCAAAGATCAGGTTCGAGGACAAGCAGTTGGAACCCCTTCCGGTTTCGTTTATCCAAACAGGCCCGTCGGCAGACTTCAAAGGGACGTTGATAGAGAACCTCGATTGAACAGAGATCGGTACCAACCATACGGTGCAGATCGTAGAAGCAGCGGTCTAGGGCGTAACCCCGTTCTAAATGATCTAAGGAATGATTGAGGACAAAACTCCCGAGGGCTCATGAGTAAGAGTGGCTTCAATAAATATGTCGAACCCACAGAAGCACCCCAGTTGTTAGAATACAACTTCAGCATCGACGCATCAGGTATTGTATCAGCCATGGGGCGAATCAAGGATACTAGATGACCTAGACCCTTACATACCGATCCGGCACAAAGGAATCCTAATAAGATATGCAAATACCATGGTAAGCATGGTCATAGAACCGAAGACTGCAGACAACTAAGGGAGGAGGTAGCCCGTATATTCAATGAGGGCCGCCTTCGAGAATTATTGAGCGACCGAGCTAAAAATCACTTCAGAGACAGGGATCCAAACAAGAAGAACCACAACACATGATTCACATGATCGTTGGTGGATCGATATCCCGCAGGAACCCGTGTTCAAACGCACCAAGGTGTCGATCACCAAGGAAATCAGACTCGATCCTATGATCCCGAAAGGAACCTTATCTTTAAATAACGAGGAAGCAGAATGGATCTCACAACCCCACATGATGCACTGGTAATCTTTATTCTTATGAATAAAATTCAGGTTAAACGTGTTTTAATTGATTCAGGAAGCTCGGCAAATATTATTCGACCGGGGGTCGTGGAGCAACTTGGCCTACATGATCAGATTGTACCCGCAACTCGGGTTCTCGATGATTTCAATATGGCGAGTGAAACTACTAAGGGCGAAATCATCTTGCCACTAAATGTAGATGGGACCATTCAAGAAAAAATGTTCCATGTAATCAGAGGTGATATGAGATACAACACCCTGCTCGGAAGGCCTTGGATTCATAACATGAGGGCGATCCTTTCAACTCTTCACCAAGTTCTCAAGTTCCCAACACCGGAGGGAGTAAAAACAATGTATGGAGAGCAACATGCTGCCAAAGAGATGTTTGCGGTCGATGAAGTAATACTGGTATCAACACTATCGTTAACAAATGGATCGAAGTCTAAAGTAAAGAAGGAATCTAAATAGCAACCACAGGTAGCAGCATCGACTCAGTCGGAGAAGCAGGGAACGAACGAGAACGATGACTACCGGATCCCTCGATCCTTCATAATTCCCGATTATTTCGACGCCACCAAATCAACAGTCGAAGAGCTGGAACAAGTCATTCTGGTCGAATACCTGCCCGAACGAAAGGTATACCTGGGCAAGGGATTAACTCCCGAGATCAGGAAAAAACTTATTCAATTTCTTTTAAATAACATGGATTCTTTTGCTTGGTCCCATCTAGATATGACAGGGATCCTACCGAATATCACTGCACATCGTCTGAGCTTGGACCCGAAGTTCCACCCAGTAAAATAAAAGAGAAGGCCCCAGTCCAAGGTAAAACATGCATTCATCAAGGACGAGGTAACTAAACTTCTCAAAATAGGATCCATTCGGGAGGTAAAATATCCCGAATGGTTAGAGAACGCGGTCGTAGTCCCTAAAAAAGGGAATAAACTTAGAATGTGTGTAGACTATAAGGACTTAAACAAAGCATGCCCCAAAGATTCCTTTACTTTGCCGAATATCGATCGCATGATCGATGCCACGGCCGACCACGAGATCCTTAGTTTTCTCTATGCCTACCCCGGGTACAATCAAATACAAATGAACCCGGAGGATCAAGAAAAGAGTTCGTTCATCACTAAATACGTCACCCATTGTTCTAACATAATGCCGTTTGGACTAAAAAATGTTGGTGCTACTTATCAATGCCTAGTAAATTGAATGTTCGAAGAACAAATAGGTAAATCACTGGAGGTTTATATTGACAACATGCTAGTTAAGTCCCTGCAAGTAGAGGACCATTTGAAACATTTGCAGGAGACCTTCGACATACTAAGAAAGTAGAACATGAAGCTCAACCCGGATAAATGTGCATTCGGGGTCGGTTCGGGCAAGTTCCTCGTCTTTATGGTATCAAATCGGGGGATCAATATCAACCCTGATAAAATCAAGGCAATCGAAGGCATCACGGTCGTGGATAATGTCAAGGCTGTACAAAGGTTAACAACGCGCATAACTGCCCTAGGTTGATTTATTTCGAGGTCCTCAGATAGGAGCCACCGGTTCTTCTCACTGCTTAAGAAGAAGAGCAATTTCGCATGGACCCCAGAATTTCAACAAGCCTTAGAAGAAGTGAAACGATACCTGTCGATCCCTCTATTGCTTCACAACCTGAAAGCGGACAAACAACTCTACTTATACTTAGCGGTCTCGGATATAGCGGTAAGTGGGGTCTTAGTTCGAGAAGATCAAGGTACGCAATTCCCTATTAATTATGTTAGTCAAACCCTAGGAGAGTCCGAGACGCAATACCCACACTTAGAAAAATTATCGCTTGCTTTGATAAGCGACTTTAGGAAATTAAAACCTTATTTTCACTGTCACCCAATTTGTGTTGTGAACACCTATCCCCTTCGCAACATTTTTCACAAGCCCAAACTCTCGGGTCGATTGGTCAAATGGACCGTCGAGATCAGCGGGTACGATATCAAGTATCAACCCTGAACAACCATCAAGTCTCAAATCTTGGCAGACTTTGTGGCCGACTTCACGCCAGCCCTCGTAACCGAGGTCGAAAAGGAACTATTACTAAAATCGGGTACGTATCGGGGGTGTGGACCCTCTTCACAGACGGCACTTCGGACGTGAAGAGGTCCGGGCTAGGTATCGTTTTGAAGCCGTCCACAAGAAATAAAATTAGACAGTCTATCAAAACTTCAAAATTAGCTAAAAATGAGGCCGAATATTAGGCCATGATTGCAGGTCTCGAGCTAGCTAAGAGTTTGGGAGCAAAGGTCATCGAGGCCAAGTGTGACTCCCTACTTGTGGTAAACCAAGTCAACAGAACTTTCGAGGTTCTAGAAGATCAAATGCAGAGGTACTTGGACAAACTACATGTGGCTCTACATCGATTTAAATAATGGACCCTACAACATGTACCTCGAGAATAAAACAGCAAGGTCGATGCCCTTGAAAATTTGGGGTCATTAGACGAAGGCGACGAACTTAGCTCGGGGGCTGTCGTACAACTTTTGAGGTCAGTAATCGAAAAAGGATACACCGAAATAAACTCCACAAGTCAGACCTCACTATAACAAAAATGACTTTTACCGACAACTATTTAGTGGCAATAACATTATTGCTGCTACTTTATTTCTCTTGACAAAAATATTAGCGACAAATTTTCTATAGCCAGAAAAAGGTACGTTTTTGCTGGCAATTGAAAGAAATAACCAGTGAAGGTCAATAATTGAAACATACCTTTTCCTCGTAGTTCAATTCCCTCCAATTTTTTTACTCTAAATGTTCCCTCCAATTTTTTCACTCTAAATGTTCCCTCCCTCAATGAAAAATAAAATATATGTGCTCACATTGCCCTAATCCTTTCCCTCTTTGTAATCCACGAATATGCAAAGCCCGAAAGAGTATCTTCATGTTTAGTCTTGTCTTCTCCATTCCGCGACACAAATTCTCGGAGATCATTAGGTTAGCCGATGCTTTTCTCTAATCTCTTATTATTTTAGATCTATTTTCTTCTTTCGATCAGCTTATTTACTATTCATGATATTCTTGGTGTGTTTATTGTTAATATTCATATGTTTATATAGATTTAACTGTGACGTATTACTTTTATATTGTTAATTAGAAACTCTAGTAAAATTTGAGAGCAAAATTGGGGACCGAAATTTGAGAGTAGTTTTGGTCCATGATTTTTTGATTGATCTGAGAAACAGAGAACGAAAATAAATCTCGTATCCAACACTTTTGCTTCTCGTCGTTTCTCTTAGAGCCAAAAAGCTTCAAACTTTCATATGTCCTTTTAGTCGAGCATTTTCATGGCTAACCTATTTGTGAAAATGCCTGTGAGACTACTTGTCAGGAAATAAGTTAGAATCTTAATTGTAGGAGCATATATTTCTACTGCTTTTGGCATGAAATGAGTAGTTGTTTTCTTACCAACAATTTTGATGGTCTATTACTTAAAGTTATTTTTCGATGCATGAAAACTTTTAGGTTTCATCAAATACTACATCACACTTTAAATGTGTTTTGAATTTGAGACTTGAGAAGGGTGGTGAGGATGACCTCCAAGAATATTACAGATGGTGTATTAGGGGTATGACATTGTCACAAAGTCAGCTAGAATTGATCTATCCGCCTTTGAAAAATTTGAACGTTAAGTGATGAGAATTGTCCTATTATTCTTAAAGTGCTTGCATG
This sequence comes from Nicotiana paniculata, assembly GCA_005239505.1. NCBI lineage: Eukaryota > Viridiplantae > Streptophyta > Magnoliopsida > Solanales > Solanaceae > Nicotiana > Nicotiana paniculata. The sequence goes on along the minus strand of ML356277.1, from coordinate 34,349 downwards.
ACATAGGAGGTGCATAACCAATAACACTATGATGAAATTTTATTTTTTTGTCTAATTAGTATATACTAGATGTGTTATTATTTGAATGGAACTTCAAATATGGATTATACTTTATCTTAAATAAGATGAGTTTCATCTTGCTGTTGTTGCCTTAAATCTGATTCTTTTCTATGTGCAATTGAATAGGATGACTCAGGAATTGGTGGATTGCTTGGTGCAATTGATGGATTAAATACACGCGTGATAAATTGATCAATTCATTATGTGCGTTTCTGTCTTTAACTTTTATTTTTTCTGTCTTTATTCTACGAATGTGTGATAAACTTTTTCCATGTACAAGCTCTTAAGGTATCCCTTTCGTTCATAAATGTGTGAAGGGACAAAGATTAGTTTTATTTTTATGGGGATAGAGCAATTAATTCTTTTCCATTATTTCTCAATTTTTGTTGTATACTGGATTTTTCCCTTCTCGCTCTCTCTAATATTGAGCAGATAGATAATTTTTAGTTTCGTCTCATATATTTTATTCTTTTTTTATTATTAGATTTTGTATGGCAGCTTCCTCCACTTTTGATGCTTTCTACTACAAGTGCAACATTTGGAGGTATGGCACATATTGTATCTTTCGCTGAATAAAAAAGTTTTTTTTGTTGTCTTACAATGATCATGTTGTTATTCTATGTGCGGTATTGAAATAATAAAGCAGAAACTACTTATATCCCATCTATCCTTTTATATTATTTCATACCTGTTGTTATCTACAGTTCCTGTTATATTAATTTAATGCACTATATAATCATATTTTCAGGAATTCTAAGAATTGAGTCCAAAGATGATTTGTCTCCTCAATCTTTATTACAATTAAATATAATGTACAACATAATCACATTTTTAGGACTTCTAGGATTAAACTTCAAGATGCTTTGTCCCCTTAATCTTACTTCCTCAAGGTTTTAGTTTCAGGTGTTCGTACCTCCATGAGTTACTTATCTATGACCACATATTTGAGAGTGAGATTTGAGTATAATGTTGCAGGCTTGAACATAGAATGGACAAAGAATATTGGAGTACACTTTAAGATTGTAGCCATATAAGTGTAATTTAATAAAGTAATTGAGACAAGACGAAAGAGAGAATATGTAGGAAAGAATTTTTGAAGGTTCACCTAGATGTTCTTGTATCAAAATCACAACAGATAAGGTAGGCATCATTACATCTCATTAACAAAAAGCTTCTCATTAACTAACCTTCTTTTACAGGAGCCTCTACAAACTCTACTAAAGAGTTTTACTTAGACATTAGGCAACTGTAGGGTTGTTAGTGTTAATTCGTAGTCTGAGAATTCATTACCAAGTCTGAACTATAATTCAAGTAACTGTTCAAGATATATTAAATACCAGGAGTTCAGAGATACAAATAAATTGTTAGACTAATCTTCCTATATAGTGGTGAGTCTCCTGAGAAGAATTCCAAATCTTGATGAGTTTACTCCAAATCACGTTCTATATGCTCTGTAATATCCTATAAACACAAAATATTTTATTGTCATAAAAAAGTTTTTAAATGAGGTAAAGAGTTCTAGAAGAACTTATAGTGAAATAGGTACTTGACTCGAATTGTTAAAACCATATATTTAATTTTTCGTAAGTGTAATGGATGACTGACTTTGCTAATAGTATTGATTCTAAGAAATCTCTTCTTTTTATATTTTTTTCTTGAAATTTTCAGTATCTAAGATAAAGAGTTTTACTAGATATCGGTCAATAATAAAGAGCAAGGAAAATTTCTTTGTTAAGACCTTGAGTTACTACAAGATAGTGGCAGCTTACAAGGTTAGTAGAAGCTCCTCTTTTAGTTTTAACATATTTTGATCGAATCTCAGTCAACTCTTTTTACCGTAAGTCACGAGAAGTCGCTAAATATCCGAATAGCAGCTGCAATATATTATCATGGCAAAACAGTAAAGGTAAAACTGGAGGATTGATAGAGAAAGTTAACTAATAATAGTTAATAACACATCAAATAGTTAGCATGTTACTTCCAATGTTTATTATTTGCCATAACAGTTGTCCATGTAGTTGCATAATTTTTTGGTGATTGGGTGGAGAAAATCTTGTTCATCTTGATACTTATTAATAAAGAGGGTGTTATCTCGCATGGATTAGGTTCTGTTTAAGCACTTGCACAGATGATAATGTTATAACTTGGTAATAAGACAATATTCTATTACCTGGCCATACTGTTAAAATTTAGTTTGTTTTATCACTGCAGGATTATATTGCGATGTTCAGAGCTTTCATGTGTAAAGTCTTCAACAATCAAGAGTTGGAGAAACTTTAATGTGTCATTTATCTTGTAGTATTGTAGCTACTTGATAAGCGTTGTAACTATTTGATGACATCAGTTATTAGATGCCAATTGACCGGTTATTAGATTCAACTAGTTTACTTTTTTTGTCTTTAAGCTATTGATTCTAAAATCATACTTGTTGTGGATTTAATGAAGTGTATTGAGCTTTTTAAAAATGAATCTTATTAGTATTATTTTTCAATATGAATAGGCACGATGAACGAATATTAGAAATTATTAAAAAAATTATTAATATAAAAAGTCATTAAAATATTTAGCAATAAAATGGATCTTTTATTGGACAGAATAGAAAGCCATCAAATACCCAGATAAAAGTGAATTTATAAATAGTTTATAGTGACCATTATCATTGCTGCTAAAAGGGTTATTTTTATTAATAATTAATCAGGCCTTTACCGGCAATAATAAAAGTCACAAATTATATGACGTAGAAAATTTGGTAGGAGCTTCAGTGGCAGTTTAATTGCTGCTAAATAATAGTCAGTAAAACTCATGAACTTTTAGCGGCAATAATAGGGTCTTTTACCAGCACTCGTTTTAATAGCCGCTAAAACTTTTAGCGACGCCGGCTATTAGTTAATTGTCGGTAAGAAATTTTGCGGCGATTTTTATTGCCGCTAAAGAGATAATTAATTGCCGCTAAAAGTCTTTTGTGTTGTAGTGTCTGGGATTGGAGAAATAAGTATATCGAATACCTAAAGAACGGGAAGCTTCTATTGGATCCTAAGGAATCGAGGACTCTACGCACGAAGGCCGCAAGGTTCACATTGGCCGAGGATGGAACATTGTATAGGAGAATGTTCGATGGACCATTGGCGAAATGTTTGGGACCAGGAGACACCGACTATGTCATACGGGAAATTCATGAAGGCACTTGCAGAAATCATTCCGCTGCCGAGTCATTGGTTCACAATGTCATCAGAGCAGGATATTATTGGGCCAATATGGACAAGGATACAAAAGAGTTTGTTCGGAAGTGCGACAAATGTCAAAGGTATGCGCCAATGATTCACTAACCCGGGAAGCAACTCCACTCAGTCTTATCCCCATGGTCGTTCATGAAATGGGGAATGGACATCGTCGGTCCTCTCCCATCGGCTCCAGGTAAAGCTCAATTCATTTTGTTTATGACTGACTATTTTTCCAAGTGGGTTAAAGCACAAGCCTTCTAGAAAGTCAGAGAAAAGGAGGTCATAGACTTCATTTGGGACCACATTATATGTCGATTCGGGATGTCTGCCGAGATGTATGCGACAATGGGAAGCAATTCATCGGCAGCAAAATGACAAAATTTCTCAAAGACCACAATATTAGAAGGATTTTGTTAACACCATATCATCCTAGTGGGAACGGACAAGCCGAATCGACAAACAAAACCATCATTCAAAATCTAAAGAAAAGATTGACCGACGCTAAGGAAAAATGGGGACAGATACTGACCGAGGTCCTTTGGGCGTAGCATACAACGTCGAAATCCATTAGGGGGGAAACACCGTTCTCTTTAGTATATGGTGCCAAAACTCTGATCCCGGTTGAAGTCGGGGAACCTAGACTCAGGTTTCGGTATGCAACGAAAGAGTCAAATCACGAGGCTATGAATACAAACCTCGAATTACTAAATGAAGGACGAGAAGCTGCCCTCGTTCGAATGGCCGCATCGAAATAGCTGATTGAAAGGTAATTACAACTGAATAGCCAATCTTCGGCCCTTTAAAATCAGGGACATAGTTCTGAGAAAAGTCACCCTCAACACTCGAAACCCGAATGAAGAAAACTTGGCCTAAACTGGGAGGGACCATATCAAGTCCTGGATATCGTCCGTAAAGGGTCCTACAAACTTGGCACGATGAACGACGAGCAATTACCAAACAGTTGAAACATATCACTCCTCAAACGATATTACTGCTAAGGTACGACCTTCTCCATTTTTATTTATATTTCATATTAACCAATTGCAGGTGTTCGATCGAAGACATCGGGGTATCCTTCAACACAAAGTCCTTAGGTATGAAAGCACGCATTGCTCTTTTTTCCCTTAGACTAGTTTTTGTCCCAAATGGATTTTTCCGGCGAGGTTCTTAACGAGGCAACAATTTTTCGTCTTAACTTAGAGCAATTCAACAGTATCCGAGACTTCTTTACAATCAACCTCGAATACTTGGGGGGCATCACCCTCAAATGTCAACTTGGTTACAAGGAAAGTATTTCGTGTCAGCAGGGTCTCAATAGGTAAATTTTTTAAGGGCCAAGCGGTCGAACGAACCGTGCTCATGTAGATTACTCGAGCCCTAACATCAAACATGTATGCATGTATAATCATCTATTAAGAGAAGTATTTTTCTTTTCCAAATATTTCATGCCTTAGAAAAATTTTACTTTACAACTTCATACTTTTGATCTATTGTGGAAACATGCTTAAGAGCCGATCACAACTGAAGTTCGAACAACTAACCCCACACTCGGGGACTGCAGTCCGAAAAATTGACGTGATCTAATTACTAAAACCTCGAGATCATAAGACTTTAAAAAGTCAACCCTCAATTTTATAGTCTACGGCCACCCCACTGGGGGACTGACACTTCGAACAAGCTCGAAGTGTAACAGGGAAACAAGCCACAGAGGCAAATCTCAAGCTAAAGGCTACGGCCAAATTAACACGATTCGGAGACGTCCGAATTCTGTAATAAAACAGGCCTTCGAATATTTTCATAAAATTAGTTTAAAAGGCTACCCTTGGCAAAATTATAAAGTGTTTCGATAACATCAACCCTCGAAAACCCGAAGGTGTACCGAATTGTTCGAACTCTCGAACCATTTTCTTTGTTTCATACTAAGGCATTACGAAACAAAGGGTTTCGATAACATCGACCCTCGAAAACCCTAATGGGTACAAATTTATCTCGTGCTAAGGCATAACAAATTTTTATACGATTAACTTTTTTAAGCCGAAAAAGGAAAAGCCATTATTTTTACTAAGGCCACATTGTAAAGGCCATTCTTATTTTTTGAGTTTGAAAAATCATCCTCACTCAACTAAAACCTAAGGGTTATCCTATTTTGGGCTCGAGCAAGCATTTCCTCGACACCTGTTTGGTTTCGATCAAAATACCCAAAATTTCAAACCAATGAATAATATTTCATAAGGGGAACAAAACGAAATTCTGTAAGACAAAAACAAGGCAAAGTCTCACAAGACAAGATAGAAAGAAAGAAAAATTTCTTATATGTCAAAATCATTTTACAAGGGAGAAATGGCCCAGTTAAGGTTCTATACAAAATTCGAAAGGGAAAATCCTAAAATTCCTAACTATCTTTGGGGGCAGCTTATTCTCCATCGGGGTCTCCCCTGCTCTCGGACCCACTCTCGCTCCCAGCATCATCATCATCATCGGAGGAGGCCAATGCCCTAGCATCGTCTTCGATCCCTTTGGCCTTTTCTATCTCGTCAGTGAGATCGAAACCTCGGGCATAGATCTCCTCGAGGGTTTCCCTCCGAGATTGGAACTTGGAGAGCTCGGCAAACCAATGTGCTTGAGTTTGGATGGCCTCAGCAGTTTCTCTTTCTTGGGTTTAGTAGCTTCAACATCAGACTAGTAGATGGCCACGATCGCCTTCGCATCGGCCTTAGCCTTTTTAGTCTCAGATTTGGCCTTTGCAAGTTCGGCGGCCAACCGAGCCTCGAGCTTCTCAATTTTCTTGGCTTGTGACAAGATCTTCTCCTTCATACCCTGAAGCTAACTTTCAGCTGATGACATCTAGGCTCGATTAACCTCTTTCTCTGAGGCAAGGCGGTCCATATTTTTCTTCCATCCCAAAGTCTTCGCCTTCATCATATTGACCTCTTCACGAAATTGCTCAATTCTCTTGATCTTCTGCTGAAACTATGAGATTGAAGTGTTAACCATTGTTCCCAAACTGATGCCATGAGCTTCTAAGATGTTCATTACCTGCTCAATCAGGTCGGTCTGTTCCTTATGAGCCACAGATAACTCAGCTCGGAGATCCTTGATCTCCTCTTCTTTTTGCCTACTGAGAAGTTTAAGGGCATTCCTCTACTCGTAAGCCTTTGAATGCCGGCCTCGTACTGACTCAGCTCAACTCGAGACCTAGAAAACGCTTCATGATGAAGCACTGAGGCCTACACAGATAAAAGAAAAAAAAATCAGACAAAGAAGAAAAGTACAAGTATGATATCAGTAGGGGAAGTTAAGGCTTACCCGATTTAGAGCTTGCTGTGATTCGTTGAAGAGACACGATGCTTCGCTTGAGTCCTTCCTCGAAACCTCCAAATCACTCAGGCCGACAGCATCTTTGACCCTAGTAAAGTAATCACGGAAGGGGTCCTTCCTCTCGTGGGCTCCTTCTATGGAGGGGGACTTCAAGGCCTGAGCCTCCTGAATCATCCCCTCAGAGAACGAAGGAAGCGACATGGAGTCTCCAATTTCTATTGCCCCAAGTGGGTCACTTGGGGAGTTCTCTCTATCTCGAGGGGCATCGAGTCCAGCCCCTACATGCGTACTCACTGCTTGCACACTACGGTGGGAGGCATCCTCAGTGACTCAGGGAATTTGCCCAAGTCTTTTTCCAAGACCCCCTCACCTCGAGGTGGAGTCTTTCCAACCTTCACCGACTTAGTGGCCTTTGGGGCCTCGGTGTTCATCCTCACTCGGGCCACCAGCCCAGAATCGTCTTCTTCCTCTTCTTCGTCTTCCTCCCTTAGGCGTCGAACTGACTCTTCGGTTAGGAGGACGATGTTGTTTTTGGGCTTACGACCCCCTCTTTTCTTGGGCTCTGGATCCTCGGAGGTTAAGGTCCTTTTACTCTTTTTATCCTTCGTCGGTTTCATAATTGGGATCGAAGTCTCCTCCTCACCAGATGGGGCCCTCATGACTGCATCTTGCCTAGGCCTGTATGAAAGGAAATTGAGTAAGTGTGGGAAAAATGTTTTAACGAAATCACTATACACATGAAAAGAGGGCTTACCGTGATTTTTGGCTTCCCATCAGCCCTTTGATAAGTCGCGCACTGCGCATTCAGCATACGTCGATGTCGAGACTAGGTCACTGACCCATCTCTTAAGGTCAGGGATGGCACCGGGCATCCAGGCAGCGGCTACATCAAAAAAGGATGTCAGTAAAAGCAGAGAAGCCGAGTAAACAAATAGAAGGGGATCGTACTTATGTTTCATATTCCACTGCTCAGGAAATAGCATATTCTCGGCCGAAATTAGGTTCAAGGTCTTCACCCTGACGAATCGACCCATCCAGCCTCGATCCTTGTCCTCGTCTATACTGGAGATTAAAACTTTGGTGGCTCGACGTTGGAGCTTTATTAACCCACCTCGGTAAAACCGATGGTTGTATAGCCTGATGAGGTGGTCGAGAGTGAAGGGGAGCCTGTTGACTTTGCTCGAGAAAAATCGGAGCAATATGACGATCCTCCAGAAGGAGGGGTGAATCTGACCGTGGGTCACCTGGTACTTTTTCACGATGATTGGGTTAAGAGGACCCAACGTGAAAGGTTAAGTGTAAATACTCAAGTACCCTTCCACGTGGGTGGTAATATCCTCCTCTAGGGCCGGTATCACAACCTCTTTGTTCTGCCAGCTGCAGTGTTCCTTTACTTTGTCGCGGAAGCTGTTATGTATCGAGCATATGTATCTCGATACCGGCTCGCACCGACCTGGGACGGACGAAGTTTTCTCGGTCTTGAAATGGAAGCTAACAACACACCCCCAGGAATACATTCTTCAAGGCGGGGTTCCACCGGCGCTTTCCCGTTGGTCAGTTGAGAAGATGAAGCAGTTTCTTTTTGTGGTACGATTTTTGATGTTTTTGCCATTTGGTTTAAGTTTGAAGAAATAAGAAATTAATAGGACTTGGTGTTTTGAGAAGGGGTTAACAACGAAACCTAAAGATTTTGTATAACGGAAGAACTTAAAAGGTGTAAAAAGCTTTGGAGATTAGAAGAGATTGAATGTTAAGTTTGAATCAATGAGAAAAGACCCTATTTATGGGTTTCACGGCGAGGGTTCGAATACTAGGGGCCGACCACCAACTGGCACCCATTAAATGCATGGGGAAATGCACCGACGAAACATTTCGGTCACTTCTGTCGCTTGCGTCACGTCATGACATGTCGAGGTAAAGATCGAAGGTTCAATTCGTTTCTTGTCATTACACTCCAAAAAATGAGGGGATTATATGTATACGGTTAAAATCGGGCCCACCTAATTTTACTGATTGACCGAGATCAGAGAGATATATCGAAGATCGGCCCCGTAGTAGATCAAACTGAGGCACGAGGACAAGGTACCGAGTTCGGAACTCGAAGTACCTGTCGAGATCGAGGTGAGTAAGAATCGAGACCAAACAAGATATACCTCTAGCAAGACCGAAGATAACGTAATAACAGAGGGCGAAATATCCGCGACTGATCGAAAATCATGGCAGAAATCTCGAAACGGATCAAATCAAGAGCGGTTGTTTAGTTAATCATGATATTTCCTTCTGTAATTAATATTGTACCAAAAGCAGAATTTCTCTACTATATAAAGGGGAGTTGTAAGCATTTGTAAGACACATTGTTCTCGCATATAAAAGCAATATAACACTCTCTTTAACTTATACTCTCTTGTTCATTAGCTTGCTTTATTTATTTGTTCTGGTATTAATCGGTTCGAGGTTACTCTAGCTCGAGGGCTAAATTACGTTCCAAATACTAGTTTGCTTTACTTTATTGTCAATTTCTATTACTAATCTTCATATTTATTAATTGGTATTAGGTGAAATTATGTGTCCTTAAAATCACATTATAAGTTTAATTGTTATCCAATTTTTAAGGTAACCACATACCATAAGAGAATCCCCCATCAGCGTTTAACTTAACAAAAATGATATTAATATTCCTGGGATTCGTTGGCCTGATTTTCAAAAGCTTAAATTCATTTACGCACATACAAACAAAGCTCTGTGAAGGATCATTGGTAACATAATCCTTGTGATTTCTTTTGGTCCAAAGGTTCCAAAGGCTAAATGCATAGAAATCCTCCCAGATGAAGATATTACAAAAAAAGTTGTGGTTTTTACTTCTCACCACATCAAACCAATGCTTATCATTAGTAGGGTTATTGTTAAAATTAATGCCAATTTGACTCCAATAACTAGCAGCAGTGACGCAATCCATAAAAATGTGCTAAACAGTTTCAGAGCTGGCTCTGCAAATCATGCATGTAGGGTCGATATTCATGCCAATGTTATACAGAAAGGATCTTGTAGAAAGCCTATTATGATAACATTTCCACAAGAAAGTTGTTAGGAACACACAGCTTCCAGATCCACTCAAATATAGTATAGCAGAGGTAACCTCATTTATGACACTATAAACAAAGTTAGTACTAAACATACCATTACTATTCATAGACCAGAAAGGGATATCTTTAGTATGAGGGTACATGGAGGGGTTGGTTTACTAATACTATATGTAGTGTGATCAGGTCATTCAAATGATCATTTTGAAAGATCCCAATCACCATTATGTCAAAGGTCTTTGAACTTTAAGGTAATGTCAGTAGCAGAAAGAGGACAAGCGATGCTATCACTTAAAGGACATTTAGGGATCCATTTAGAGGTCTAAAGATTTATGATATATACCCATTACCAATTGACCATTGTGTTCCCTTTATTTGAAATATAAAGTTAGTTATCAAGTGGAAGTGCATCTTTCAAAGCAAACAAATGCCAACGATTACCATTTCCAGTCATATCTACTCCACAAATAATCACGAAATCCTAATCCAAAACTCAACTTTGTATTTTTTGCAAGCATTAATGACATATTTTTATTGGGATGTAAAATTTGGGATTTTCACTTAAGTTTTTTTTTTCTTTCAATTTCCCAGATTAAGTAGTCTATGCCACCAAGAGCATAAGGGGTAAATGAAAAACAAAGATCTTTTGGTTATCCTTTTTTTTTGAGAGGAAAGATCTTTTGGTTATAACATTTTAATCATTTGTATTTCTATCCAGACAAGGATCAAACATGAAATATATCACGAAGAAGTTTCGGACTCTCCTGACAAATCACATGCAATGTTATGAGTACAAGTAAGCATGAAAAAAAGTTTTTTTTTGATTTTTCACTCGGTATTCGGTACCCATATTGGGACCCGACTAATTTGGATTCGCGCCGGAAAGTATCACATTGGGGGTAAAGTGCTCCTTAACAAAGGCGAATCCATATGCAGGGGATCGAACTCGAGACTTCTGATTAAGGATGAAGGAGTACTTACCACTACACCACAACCCTTGTTGGTTGAAAAATGATTTTAGAATCGTAACGAAACATGACTTTCGTTTGTAATTATGGGTAGTCATTTTCCACCCTTTTTAGGTGGAAAATATTTTAATCGTTCAAAGCATGCTCCCCAATTTCAAGGTAATGCTGGAAAATGATTTCCTACATGATACCATACACGACCATGGTAAAGCATATCCTAGGGATGGACGTCTGTATCTTGATGAAGAGGAAGAAGAGGTTTGTACAGGGCCAGTCGAGGATCAGGTGGGGAGCTTTGTCTAAGGATAATGTGCAGGAGTTGGAGGGGCGACTAACGAATATGGGTGCCTGGAAGAGTGGTGGGGATGCTAGCGCTATGTGGACGGCGACGACGGACTGTATAAGGGAGGCAGCAAGAGAGGTGTTGGGAGTTTTGAAAGGTTACTCTGGCGGGCACCGAGGCGACTGGCGGTGGAATGCCGTGGTCCAAGGTAAATTAGAATCCAAGAAGGCGGCTTGCATTAAGTTAGTAGAGAGCACCGACGAGGATTAGAGGAGAGCGAACAAAGAAAAATATAAAGAGGCTAGGAAGGAGGCGAAATTAGCGGTCACAGAGGCTAAGACTGTTGCTTTTGGTCAGCTTTATGAGGAACTTGGGAGCAAAGGTGGGGACAAGAAGTTATTTTGGGTGGCCAAAGCGATAGAGAAGAAGGCTCGCGACCTGGATCAAGTGAGGTGCATCAAAGACGAAGACAGTCGAGTATTGATGGAAGAGGCCCAAATTAGTCAAAGATGACAATCATACTTTCATAAACTTATGAATAAATAGGGGGATGGAAACATCGTGTTAGGACAATTAGGGCACTACAAGAGTCACCGAGACTTTAGGTATTGTAGGTGCACTAAGGTTGAGGAGGTGGTGGGTGCGATGGGTAAGATGAGTCGGGGCAACGTGACCGGACCGGACGAGATTCTAGTAGAGTTTTGGAGATATGCGGCTAGGGCAGTCTTGAAGTGGCTGACTAGGTTGTTTAATGTTATCTTCAGGACAAAGAGGATGTCTGATGAGTGGCGGTGGAGTACAATGGCTCCGGTGTACAAGAATAAAGGGGATATCCAGAATTGTAACAACTATAGGGGTATCAAGTTACTAAGTCATACCATAAAAGTTTGGGAGAGGGTGGTGGAAGGGAGGATAAGGAGGGCGGTGTCTATATCGAAAAATCAGTTCGGGTTCATGCCGGGTCGTTCTACCACGAAAACTATCAACCTTATCAGGAGGTTGGTGGAACTATACAGGGATAGGAAGAGGGATTTGCATATGGTGTTTATTGACCTAGAGAAGGCATATGACAAGGTCCCTAAGGACGTCCTTTGGAGGTGTCTAGAGGTGAAAGGTGTGTAGGTGGCTTACATTAAGGCGATAAAAGATATGTATGATGGAGCTGTTGATACCCAATTTTTTCCTATATTAATTTCAAAATGCATATATATCTTCAAACCAATGCATGAGCATCAACTAATATTTTTTCATAATTTCTGCATTTTTAAAGGATTTTTAATTAATTTATCTCAGTAGCTCTATTATATAAATAATTACTAATTGCATCACAAATGATTTATGATAATTTTATCACTTAATTTTATTATTTACATTTATATTTAACTTTAATTATTTCTTGAACAGTCGTATTTACATTTTCTTAGGTTATAATTGCAATAACTTTGCAATAATAGCCTATATGTGCATAATTCCTTTATTTTACAAGAAAATGGCCTTTTATATTTTTATAATATTAAGTAATTATTTTTAAATCATTTTTATGCATCAATAAATTTTTTATCATTTATTATCTATTTTTATAAATTATTTTATCAAGTTAATTGGGTATTTGACAAATAGGCTCTTTTAATTTGATATTTTTCAGACTTGGCCCAAATTACTACTCCAGCCCAATTAAATCAACCCATTAACCCATAACCCAACCCAATAACCCAATTCTTTAAACCCGCCCAACCTCCATATTGAAGATCAACGGTCCAGGATATTTCTTACCATTTTTAATTAACCCATAAGCCCCAAACCCTACTCATTTGTAAGAATCCGCCGCCCCCTATATCCTTTCCTCATCTCTTCTCTCTCAACCTTCCCTAACCCTAACCCACTGTTACCTGAACCTCCTTCGGTTTATGGTTTATTCCTTCGATTCTAGGCCTTATCTGACCTCCTATCTCTACTGGGCATTCGACTTCCATGTTATTTGACGGTATTTCAAAGAGATTCAAATAGACCTGGTTCGAGTCCCTTTATATCTTGGTGAATCCATCTGTAATCACCCATTTTTTGTGAGTATTATCATTTTTCTTGCTTTCGTGTGAGCATTTCCCGGGGTTCCCTGAGGTCCTTGGGAACTTTGACACACCAGAAACCCATTTTTGGTATTATGGATGGACTACTTGTGGTCATCATACTTGCTTGCTTGAAGGTCTGGCTTCCAGGTTGATGTTGGGCCTGCTAAGGCTCTCTATAGTGTAATGAATAGATTTGTGTAATTCATTCATATTGGCCTGTAATAATGTAATAATCCTTGTAAAAATAGATATGGGGTTATTAGTAAAAGCTGGGGAGGGATTGTTATATATCTTTGTAAGGTTCGGGTAGAAATCATGCTTATAGGTTGTTGTGGTGATTCTTTATGTGCACATCATGAGAAATCATTCCCATAGGATCTTTCCTTACCGTTTAAAATCTGAAGTTTCATACTTTGCATTCTAAAAATCCTGTTTATAGGTCGTTTATCAATTCTGCATCAAGAACCCATGTTTTATGTATATTTTCAAATCAAAATGTGCATTAGAGATCATGTATATAGGATCTTATTTGCGTAACTTAATACACTTGCCTGGAAATTTGTTTAAAGTTCCTGCTCACATAGATGTCATGCCTACAGGAGATATAAAAGGTCAATTTAGATATCATGCCTATAGGGTGAAATCAGTTTCCAAATGTAGAAAACATGTCTATAGGAAACAAATAAATCAATTTCAGCACCTAGAAATCATGTCTATAGGAATTAATTAATTCTATAAATTAGAAATCATGCCTATAGGAGTTAACTAATTTTGTAAATTAGAAATCATGCCTATAGGATTTGACTAACTCTGTAAACCAGAAAGCATGTCTATAGGAAATAAACAAATCCGTTCTAACACTTAGAAATCATGCCTATAAGAGTTAATAGTTGTGGATACCATCCCTATAGGATTCTGTTCTGGTTATCACTTAGACAAACTTATAGGAATTCTGGGGCTAAAAAGAACTGTGATTTACTACTGCCTGAAATTTGCGAAGATTCAGAGTTTTTAACAAAATCAGTAGGCAAACTGATAGGTACCACTGCTCGCTTTGATAAGGCCGTTATATATTCTGTTTATGCTCATCTAGATATCCTGCCTATATGATCTTAAAAGATTGTTTGTTTGAATAGCGTGCATTTGTTTTTTTTACTTGTGGAGGTTAACATGAGCCCCCTATTTGCTCTTTATGTGACAGTCCTACTTGACCTTTGTTTATCACTTAGGTTTCTCATTTTAAGCAACATAGGTGAGTCTAGAACCACCTTAAATAGAGGTCCTAAACACCTCCGAGACTATAGGTAAGAGACGGATAGTGCACGCATAAGGCACGAGTTAGAAGCTACTAGACGTTTAAGTAACAACTGAAAGATAGTAATAGGGTAGTAAAGGAGACGATGAGCTGTGCGCTAATACTATGTGTAGCACCCCAACCTGGGGAAAGTTACCAAGTATTGCATAGAAATGATCCTATAGGCTAAAAAACTTAGGACCCCATTAATTCCTGTTTTAAATAATAGTTGTCTAAATTGTTGTATTTTTCTTTAAAGACTAATTCGCTTAATTAAGTTCGGCCGGGACCCACCGTTGTAGACCTCGAGAGGTGCCTAACACCTTCCCCTTAAGGTAATTTCGAGCCCTTACCTGATCTCTGGTGATGCAAACTAGTTTTAGAGTTAATTTCTCTATGTGTTCTAACATACCTTAATCTGTTAGGTGGCGACTCTTCAAATCCCATATCCCATCCCAAAATAAAGGGAGTCGTCCCAAAAAATGTCGAAACCCCGGACTCCGCGAAGAGAAAGGGGGGCGCGACAGCATGGCAACTCTGCTAGGGACTTCCCTTAGGCTCCTACCATAACAAACTTGCTTTTTGTGAATTGGTCTTTAAGCATGCTTTATTCTGTTAATAATTGCACACCCTTTCCCTTTCCCACTTTATGTGAATCTATTTGCCTATTTTTTTTAGCAGTTACGATTTCTCTTTCTTGTTTCATTACTCTTTATTATGGAAACTGACTTGTCCTTTTGTTTTCTTTCTTTTTTTTAAAGTGTCTTTTCAATTATTAAATACCGCATTTATTGTTTTTTTACGTGCAAGAACATGATAACGTGCTATTTTTTGTTGCATAAATCATGCTCAACATCATATTCCACTCGTGCGTAATCAATCCTATAACAACGCTTGATGAGTGTTCGCGCTCTTCCTATATATCACCCTTTTGAATTCAGAAAGGCTTATTTGCGGTAAAACTAGTCAATCAGCGGTGCAGTCGATGGTTCTGTGCCTTTCCCCCTCAAGTTTTTCTCTTGAGGGTACCCGTCTAGACCTCTATAGAAACCTTACTATGATTTATTGTACATGCATCATGGTCAAAACCTAGCCGGGGTTAATATGTTGTCCACATAATAATCCTTGAGGAAAAGCCTTGTCCAAAAGTCCACCGGGGTTTCCATAATCCCAACGGAAGCAATCACGATTTGTGTATTAATTTGGAGAAATAAGTTCCAATATGCTAATCACTGATGTATAAGTAGTCGAATCTGGAGGGGGAAATGGTCTAGCCTTATTTGTTTTGCAGAAATGAGGCACGAAGTCCCCAGGTTCGGTATGGTCCAAATAATACCACCATCATTGCTGGATTGGTGGGAGGACGTTTCGCCAAGTGACAAAGACTATGTGAAAAGGGTCCTCAGAAACTTACCCTCTTTACTGGATATCCAACCAAACAATATGTTGATCGAAGCGGCCACTATTGTCTGGGATAGATAAAGGTCCGTGTTCCGTTTTGGCAACATAGAAATGACTCCTCTCTTGGAGGAGATAGGGGAATTCGTCGGATTACCTTGGGACAGTCCGGGTTTATTGGTGCCGAAAAACTGTGCCGTTAGGATGTTCCTGAAAATGATGGGTCTGAAAAAGAACGATGATTTGGAGTGTATGAAGGAGTCCTACATACCCTTTGACTATCTCTATGAATGATATGGTCATAGCAAATCCTATCGTATCTTCCATGATGAATTCTCTATCACTTCCTTGGGCCATATTCACCGCAGGGTTTTTGTGTTCGTTGTTTGCTTCCTGGGTATGATAGTATTTCCAAGCAAAGGAGAAAGGATTCAAACTAGACTGGCTATGGTAGCCAAAACTTTAATGGAGGGGATCGAGGGGCAAACATATACCATTGTCCCTATGATCATAGCTGATATCTACTGAGCCTTGGACCGCTGCTAGAAGGGGTTCAAACACTTCGAGGGTTGTAATCTGCTACTACAGGTTTTGTTATTGGAGCATCTCCAAAGGGGTCAATATCGTCAAGAGTTTCCATGAAAGGCGTGGAATGATCATATAGACTTACATGGACGATAGGCGCAGTGTTTTGACAATCTGACTGAGGACCAGGTTCAATGGATGTTCGGATGGTTCCCTACTAGTGAGTTTATCATCAGATCTAGGGACGCTCCACACCTGGTGTTGATCGGGTTAAGGGGCATATACCCTTATGTTCCCATCAGGGTGATGAGATAGGCAGGCAGGAAGCAAGTCATACCGCAAGTTTCTAAATGAGTCATTATAGGGCAGATTTTCATGATGACTACATCCCATACAAATGTGAAGCTCAACATATGTGGCACCTAAAGATTATTGTAGAAAGGGACACCATCGATCCAGACAGGTACCACGCAGGGCATGTACGCTTTTACCTATCATGGTTGAAAGACAACCTAGCAGGTGTAGTTGAGACGGGAATCGGTTGGGGGAACAGGGTCATAGACGAAGTTGCTGAAGCCCAAGTGAAATACAATAAACTACACAAAAGGGTTCATGAGTCTGAGGCCGAGCATCTGGAGAAACACAAGACTGATATGGAACTGATCAATGAATGGAGGGAAAGGTCTACCAAATCTAATGAAAGGCTGGAATATTTGGAGCAGGAGCTGATGGAGCTGGAGGGGAAGACGAGGAAAAGAGTCGCCGACTGCCAGAATGCTGAGGGAAGCGAAGGAGGACATCTAGAGAGAGTATACCTGCTGTTGGGCATGCACAACCTGGGGAACCTAATCGATGGAGCCAAGAAGATCAAGCCTGGGGAAGGTCCTTCTGGGACCAACTAGATTAGATTTACTTGCCTTTTCAAATGTAATAAGGCCAAGTGCCATTAATGACTTATCTTATTTATTGTCGTTTTAGATTCATCCACTTTACATTTATGAAATGAGGCATTGGCACTAAAATTCTCCAAATCAACTTGTCTCTAGGCCTACCTCGGGCATAACGAGGCTCCCAAATTAGGACTCAAATTTACATTTCCGCACTATGTGTTTAGATATTGCAAATACTCTTTTTTGAACCCTTACTGACTTGGTTACCTTTTGTTTTTCTTTCCTTTTTGATTATTCCCATTCCCCAAGGTTGGTTCACGCATACTGACATCATCAGCTTATCATAGCAGATCCAAGGGCCCTCCACCTTCTCCTCATCCAAGTGTACCGAAAGGCAAAGGGAAAGCCAAAATGAATGATATGAATGACATCAGAACAGACAACACTGAACATGTTGAGAATGTGGAAACTTTCGATGGTTGGGGCACTCAATCCCCAAATGATTTGGTTTTACGGCTTGTGCAGAATATACTTGCACTACAGAGTGATCTTGAGCAGGTCCGTAACTTGGCAAATCTCTCCCTCACATTGAATGTCCCAGACACCCAGAACCCTACACCACCTCAGAACACACCCAACAAACGCCCACAGAATCTTCCCGGACCTCACTA
Organism: Nicotiana paniculata; assembly: GCA_005239505.1. Classification (NCBI taxonomy): domain Eukaryota; kingdom Viridiplantae; phylum Streptophyta; class Magnoliopsida; order Solanales; family Solanaceae; genus Nicotiana; species Nicotiana paniculata. The sequence continues at coordinate 16,572 of ML356277.1, read as the reverse complement.
GTATACAACCCCTCCTCAAAATCAGCATTTCCCTACTCAATACCCACAAAACACCTATCACACTCCTCAGAACACACCGCAACCTATCCCTGAACCCCAGAACTCCACCAATGATCACCACTACACATAAACTCCTGGAATTCACCAGATTAACCCTATATACATAGAAAACTTACCTCACTCCACTCAACCAATCTCATATACACCAGAATCCGCTGAGAAGGACCTGCTCATCAAGAATATGACTGAGGAGCTCAAGAAACTAACAAGCTGAGTTCATGGTGTTGAAGGAGGCAAAGGGATTGAAGGTCTGAATTACGAGGATTTGCGTATACAGCCAGATGTGGAACTACCAGAGGGTTACAAACCTTCCAAGTTCGAAATGTTTGATGGAACGAGTGACCCCAAGGTTCATTTGAGAACTTACTGTGACAAGATCGTGGGGGTTGGAAAAGACGAAAGGATTCGCATAAAGCTATTTATGAGAAGCCTTACTGGAGAAGACCTATCTTCAAATATAAGCTAGAATCCCAAGAAATGGGTTAATTGGGTGAGCATGGCATCAGATTTCACGGATAGGTTCAGATTCAACACAGAGAATGCACATGATGTTTTCTATATCCAGAACCTCAATAAGAAGCCAACTGAGACTTTTCGCGAGTATGCTACTCGGTGGAGGTCATAAGAAACAAAGGTCAGGTCGGTGTTAGATGAGGATCAGATGAACAAGTTCTTTTCCAGGGCACATGATCTGCAATATTACGAAAGGCTAATGGTTATTGAGAATCTTAAGTTCTCCGATATCATCAAGTTCGGAGAAAGGATTGAGGAATGTATTAAAAGTGGAATGTTGACGAATTTTGAGGCACTGCAGGCCACAAAAAAAACATTACAATCAGGTGGCATATCAAAAAAGAAAGAAGTGGGAACAATAATGGTTTCCCAAGGCCCAAAAACTCCATTTGTATACTAAACACCTCCACCCACATACCAACCATCACCTCCCATATATTCCTAACCCGCTACCGCCTACCACACCTATAACACCCAACCATCCTATTATCAATCACCTCCAAATTCCAAACTACCAAAAACCCAAGCCTAATTTTGACCGCAAACCACCCAGACAGTACACCGCCATTGCTGAACCCATCGATCAGTTATACGAAAGGTTGAAAGCCACTGGATATGTCACCCCTATTCCCATTGTGTGAATGGAGAATTCATCTCAATGGGTCAATCCAAACAAGACCTGTGTATATCATTCCAGATTGAAGGGACACACTATTGACGAGTGCCGCACCTTGAAAGACAAGATACAAACACTAATTGATAGTAAGGTCATACAGGCGAAGAAAGCTGCAGCCAATGTCCACAACAATCCTCTCTCAGATCATAGGGGTGGATGGGTCAATGTGATAGAAACTGATGAAGAGTGGGATCCCGTGGGATCAATCGGGCTTATTTGAGAAGGTGATGATCCTAAGAAACCTGCAGTCACACTCAATCCCATAGTGGTGCAGGTACAACTGCCAGTTGAAGTTGAGGTAGCCGCATCGGTTCCTTTAGAAGTAGAAGTGACGTCACCTGCAACAACACTCACTCCATTTGATGTGGAAGAGGCCATACTTTTCATTGCAATAGTGGCATCCACACGACCCTTCAGTTTCAATGTTGTACCTTGGGATTATGTGGTCGAGGTAGACGAAAGGGAAAGTTAAAGACGGAAGAATCAGGCGCTGCACCAGGAATGACCAGAACAGGAAGGGTTTATAAACCTGAACATTTAGGAGAAACCAGTAAGCAAGCTTCTAAACCCGTCATTGAAACTAGTCCAGACGACCTTTGGAGGAAAGTACAAGTAAGGGAGTATTCTGTTGGTTGATCATCTGAACAAGACTCCCGCCCATATATCTATCCTGTCATTATTGCAAAATTCTGAAGCACACAGGAATGCACTAATGAAGGTGTTGAATGAAGCATATGTGCCAAACAATATCACTAGTGGAGAAATGGCCAAAATGGTAGGGCAGGTGTTGGAAAGCCAAAAAATCACTTTCCATGAGGACGAACTACCACCTGAAGGATTAAGTCACAATAGGGCACTGCATATCACAGTGCAATGTGAAGATAAGTTCATCGCCAGAGTTTTGTTAGATGGAGGATCCATCCTCAACATTTTCCCGTTGGTAACTTTGAAGAGGTTAGGCAAAGGTTTACATGAGATACGAGCAGGGACTATGAATGTGAAAGCATTCGATGGGTCTCAAAGGCCCATAATCGGAGAAACTAACATGTGCTTGCAAATGGGTCCTACCTGGTTCGATGTTGAATTCCAGGACTTGACATATCCGCCTCCTACAATCTGTTATTGGGTCGACCTTGGATATACGCCGCTGGAGCTGTCACATCCACCTTGCACCAAGCGGTAAAATTTGAGTGGAACCATCAATAAGTGATCATCCATGGAGATGGGAGCAACTATATTTACACAAGTTAGACTGTTCCGGTGGTTGAAAATAGAAGGAAGTTAGGCGGAGAAACCTACCTTCAGATCGAGCGTGTTAACGCGATTGAAAAGGATAAATGGTGGAGTAGAAAAATAGAGAGTATACATGAATGGCAAGGTTCCTGGCAGGGGTCTCGATAAAATCCTTCAAGGTATCTCCAAGCCAATACAGTTGAAATGCCATGGTACAACCTTTGGGCTAGGGTATCAGTACACCTAGCAGGAATACAATGACTAGTCACCACTGTGGCGTGGTCCATACTACCCTCTTGAGAAACCCATGCCGCACTTAAATCAGACCTTCCGTCAGGCCGATATCATATGAGGATTAAAGGAAGAAGAAGCATTGGCAGCATTGAGGAATTTTTTCTTGGAAGATGATGGTATGGACTGTTGTGTGATTGTCGACGAGGGGGGGGAGGAAGGTCCTACCATCCAAGCTGTGGAGAGAGGAGAATTCCTCAAGAACTGGACTGTTGGACCATCAAGGGCCTGACGAATCCCAGGGTAGCAAGGTTGAATGGCATTGTTTATTTTTCTAAAAAATGATGATCCACTTTTGCATTTTTCTTTTGTCTTAAATAATAACTTTCAAGGTTCCAAAAACATTATTTGAGTTATTGAAAATCATTTTGTTTGACATTTTTTAAATGGCTTGATGTTTTATTATCAATATTTTTCTTTCATATCTTTATCCCTACATCATTACTATTTCTTATCTTGACGAAGCGACGACCATGACATGTAATGAGACAATGCAACAAAAGGACAGTGATTCAGAAGAAATACCTAAAGATATCGCCAAAGAAGTAGAGAATTTTGAGAACAAGACCAAGTCCAACCTGGACGAGACCGAGATAGTCAACTTGGGAGATTCCGAAACCGTCAAGGAAACCCGCATAATCATCCATTTGTCATCGTCAGAGAAAGAGGAATGCACTCGGTTCCTGAAAGAATATGAGGATATCTTTACATGGTCATACAACGATATGACCTGGTTGAGCACATCCATAGTGGCTCACAAGTTACCTACAAATCCAATGTATCTGCCGGTGAAGCAAAAACTCAGAAAATTCAAGCCAGACATGAGCCTGAAAATCAAGGAAGAGTTTACTAAGTAGATCAAAGACAAGGTCCTCAAGGTAGTTGAATATCCAACCTGGTTAGCTAACATTGTGCCTGTTCCAAAGAAAGATGGGAAAGTTAGAGTCTGTGTTGATTATCGGGATCTAAACAGAGCAAGTCCCAAGGATGACTTCATGCTACCAATTATACATATTCTGATTGACAATTGCGCCAAGCATGAACTCCAGTATTTTGTGGATTGCTTCGCCGGTTACCATCAGATCTGGATGAAAGAGGAGGACGCTGAGAAAACAGCCTTCATTACACCGTGGGGGGTGTGCTGTTACAAGATGATGTCGTTCGACCTAAACAATGCTGGGGAAACCTACATGAGGGCCATGACTACTATTATTCATGACATGATACATAAGGATATAGAGGTGTACGTAGATGATGTCATCATTAAATACAAGAAGACCACAAATCATATAACAGACTTGAGGAAATTCTTCGACATACTGCGGAAATACAACCTAAAGTTAAAGTGTGCATTCAGGGTTCCTGCCGTAAAATTTCTAGGATTATTCGTCAGTCGTCGGGGAATAGAATTGGATCCGCCAAAGGTTAAAGCCATCCAGGAGTTACCACCACCAAAAATCAAGAAGGATGTGATGAGTTTCTTGGGACGTCTCAACTACATCAGCCGTTTCATAGCACAGTCCACAACAATATGTGAGTCGATTTACAAAATGCCGAAGAAGGATGCCGCAACCAGTTGTACCGAGGATTGTGAAAAGGCTTTTGACAAAATCAAGGAGTACTTGTCCGCACCACCAGTTTTAGTCTCGCCAGATCCTGGTAAACGACTACTACTCTACCTTGCAGTGTTAGAAGGAGCCTTCAGTTGTGTTCTGGGACAACATGACAAAACAGGACGAAAAGAGAAGGCCATATACTACTTAAGCAAGAAGTTCACATCATATGAAGCACGATACTCTCTGCTGGAACGCACTTGTTGAGCTTTGATGTGGATATATCAAAATCTAAGGAATTACTTCTGTGCCTACACTACATATCTCATATCAAGGATGGATCCCCTGAAGTACATCTTTTAGAAACCATCCCTACTGGGAAGCTTTCCAAATGGAAAATCTTGCTGAGCGAGTTCGACATTATCTATGTAACTCATAAAGTAGTCAAGGGACAAAAATTAGCAGATCATCTTGCTAAGAATCCTGTAGGAGGAGAATACGAACCCCTAAAAACGTATTTCCTTGATGAGGAGGTGTCATTCTTAGGAGAAGATATTGCTGAAGCCTACGACGGTTGGAGGATGGAGCAGCAATTTTAAAGAAGTGGGTATCGGAGCCGTTTGTATCAAAAATCGGTCAGCATTATCTGGTGTCTACAAAACTCAGATTCCCATGCACTAACAACATGGCTGAATATGAAGCTTGCATATTAGGGCTCAACATGGGAGTTCATATGAACATTCAGGAACTGCTGGTGATCGGCGATTTAGATCTGGTTGTGCATCAGGTACAAGGAGAATGGGATACCAAGAATACCAAGATATTTCCATACCTGCATCATGTGCAAGAAATGAAGAAGAGGTTCACGAAGATAGAATTCCGGCATGTCCCAGAATTCAGAACGAGTTTGCTGACGCATTGGATACTTTGTCATCAATGATACAACACCCAGACAAGAATTTCGTCGATCCCATTCCGATAAGGATTCATAATCAGCCGGCATACTGTGCCCATGTTGAAGGAGAAACAGACGGAAACCCCTGGTTCCACGACATCAAAGAATATTTTACAAAAGGAGAATACCCGGAACAGGCAAACCATACTCAGAAACGCACGCTTCGGATATTGTCCAGTCATTTCTTCCAAAGTGGAGAAACCCTATACAGAAGAACTCCTGAACTGGGATTGTTAAGGTGTGTTGATGCAAAAGAGGCTTCTAAATTGGTCAAGGAGATACACGCCAGAACCTGCGGCCCATACATGAATGGTTATGTATTGGCCAAGAAAATACTCAGGGCCGACTACTTTTGGATGACCATGGAAATAGACTGCACCAGGTATATTCAGAAGTGCTACCAATGTCAGATACATGCAGACATGATACGAGTACCGCCGAACGAGCTTAATGCAACAAGATCACCTTGGCCCTTTTCTTCTTGGGGAATGGATGTCATCGGTCCAATCGAGCCCACCGCCTCAAACGGGAACAGTTTCATTTTAGTGGCCATCGACTACTTCATTAAATAGGTTGAAGCTGCGTCTTACAAAGCTGTGACCAAGAAGGTCGTTGCGGATTTTGTTCGCGACCGGATTGTTTGCTGGTTCGGGGTTCCAGAATCTATCATCACTGATAATGACGCCAACCTCAACAGTGATCTAATGAAAGCCATGTGTGAGGCTTTCAAAATCAAGCACAATAATTCCACAACATACAAGCCTCAAATGAATGGAGCCGTAGAAGCTGCCAACAAAAACATCAAGAAGATACTAAGGAAAATGGTAGAGAATCACAAAAAATGGCACGAGAAACTACCATTAGCCTTACTGGGATACCGTACCATGGTCCGCACATCAACCAGGGTAACCCCTTATCTACTGGTTTATGGCGCTGAAGCCGTCATTCCCGCCGAAGTGGAAATTCCTTCCTTGAGAATCATATAAGAAGCCGAACTCAGCGACACATAATGGATAAGGAATCACTATGAGCAACTAGCCCTCATAGATGGGAAAAGGATGAATGCAGTATGTCATGGTCAGCTTTATCATATAGAATGTCCAGAGCCTTTAACAAAAGAGTCAAGCCAAGACAGTTCACACCGGGGCAACTGGTGCTGAAAAAGATCTTTCCGCATCAAGATGAAGCCAAATGGAAATTCTCTCCCAAATTGCAAGGTCCTTACATGGTTCATAGAGTATTGACAGGAGGAGCACTCATACTCGCAGAGATGGACGAGGAAATTTGGCCAAAGCCTATCAACTCATATGCAGTCAAAAGATATTATGTGTAAACCATTTTTGCTTCTTCATATGATGTAAATTGAACTACGCTCGACCTGATTATCGTTTAAGAGGGGATAGGTAGGCAACCCTGTGGGTTCGGTCATAATTCAATAAAATCTCTATTTTCCCCACAATCAGAAACTAGGGCAGAATTTTGAGGAGGACCCTCAAAATTCCGAAGAAAGTTCAGCCAATGGCAGTGCATGGAGCAGTCAGGAAAGTCATCTAGTTAACTGGGGAAAAATTTTGAGGAGGACCCTCAAAATTCTACAGTAGAAGAAGTCACGATGTCTCTGATTGTGTCACAGTTACTGGTTCATCTAACTAAATTCTAAACAATATACTACTATGTCTTTTGAAATTATGCACGCATGCTTTTGAAAAGAAACATTGCTTTAGCCAAATGCTACCCTAATAGCTCGAACATGATCTTCAGACAAAGCGGAACAAATCGAGCAAGCAAAGTCACGAATCAACCTCCCACCGCACAAACTCACAAATTTTCTTTGGATACAAGACTATATCATCATGATAAACACCATCGCAATGACACAATCGCTATGCATGAAATATATTGTCAGCTAAGAATACTTCACTCTTACTCTTTTCTCTGCATGGGACTAAGCACTGTCCTGAATCTTGCATAAGACTAAGCACTGCCTTCTCTTTGCATGAGACTAAGCTCTGTCTCAATCCTGCATGAGGCTAAGCCCTGCCTCTAGTTTGCATAAGGCTAAGCACTGCCTTCTCTTTGCATGAGACTAAGCTCTGTCTCAATCCTGCATGAGGCTAAGCCCTGCCTCTAGTTTGCATAAGGCTAAGCATTGCCTTCTATTTTCATGGGACTAAGCATTGTCCCAAATCTTGCATAAGGCTAAGCACTGCCTTCTCTTTGCATGAGACTAAGCTCTGTCTCAATCCTGCATGAGGCTAAGCCCTGCCTCTAGTTTGCATAAGGCTAAGCACTGCCTTCTCTTTGCATGAGACTAAGCTCTGTCTCAATCCTGCATGAGGCTAAGCCCTGCCTCCCGTTTGCATAAGGCTAAACACTTCCTTCTATTTGCATGGGACTAAGCATTGTCTCGAATCTTGCATAAGGCTAAGCACTCATTCATCTTGCATGAGACTAAGCCCTGTCTCAAATCACTTGCATGAGGCTAAGTCCTACCTCTCCACTTGCATAAGGCTAAGAACTTCCTTCTATTTGTATGGGACTAAGGACTGTTCCGAATCACGCATGAGACTAATCACCGTCTCTCTTACACTATTCTCTTCTCTCGGGCTAAGCTCTACTCTCAACTTCATACAACACTAAGCCCTGTCTTGATTGTTTCTAGCATCATGTATTTGCACCTCATGGGCTAAAATATCACTGACTTGTCCGAAGGCTTCATAGTCTGAAGGCACCATCCTCATAGCCGAAAAACACCATGCCATGTCCTGAGGATCTCTCAAACTTGAAAATAATTATTCAAAGGCGTCATCGTTCGGAGGCACCATCTTTATGGCCCGGGATAATCATTTCATGGCCTGCGAATCCCCTACCGCATAGTTCATGGCCCGGGACATCATGGTCTAAGAACATCATCCTCAACCGTCCAAGGACAATTCTCATGGTCTGAGGGGAATTTGCATCATGATTAAATTTACGCAAAGATATATTCTTGCAATACATACTTTGATTTGCAGGTAACCTGATGAGCAACCATTATCCTACAGGAGCAATCCCGCCCCAGTTGCTTCATACTATTTCAAACCTGACCGCTCACCGTAACCATTTCACCTATTCAAGACCTTGTATCCGTCTTTGTGGTAAATCCATCGGTTTATTTCTCCGGTGGGTCCAGAACTACACACAACCTGATTCCTGTAAAACCAGGGATATGTAGGCAACTCGAAACCCAGAGTGCGACCTATACCTTTCAAATCACCCCATTCGATCAAAATTGGTCGTCATGTCTTTACCCGACAACTCTTTCATCCTTTCCGGGTAAAGAGGGGTGGCTGTTGATGCCCAATTTTTCCCTATATTATTTTAAAAATGCATATATATCTTCAAAACAATGCATGAGCATCAAATAATATTTTTTCATAATTTCTGCAGTTTTTAAAAGATTTTTAATTAATTTATCCCAGTAACTCTATTATATAAATAATTACTAATTGCATCACAAATGATATACGATAATTTTATCATTTATATTTATATTTAACTTTAATTATTTATTGAACAACCATTTACATTTTCTTAGGTTATAATTGCAATAACTTTGCAATAATAGCCTATATGTGCATAATTACTTTATTTTACAAGAAAATGACCTTTTATATGTTTATAATATTAAGTAATTATATTAAAATAATTTTTATGCATCAATAACATTTTTATCATTTATTAGCTATTTTTATAAATTATTTTATCAAGTTAATTGGGTATTTGACAAATAACCTCTTTTAATTTGATATTTTTCGGACTTGGCCCAAATTACTACCCTTGCCCAATTAAATCAACCCATTAACCCAACCCAATAACCCAATTCTTTAAACCCAACAAAACCCCCATATTGAATCCTGGTCGTTGATCTCAGAGATCAACGGTCCAGGATATTTCTTACCATTTTTAATTAACCCATAACCCCCAAACCCTACTCATTTCTAAGAATCAGCCGCCCCCTAAATCCCTTCCTCCTCCCTTATCTCTCAACCTCCCCTAACCCTAACCCGTCGTCACCTAAACCCCCTCCGATTCATGGTTTATTCCTTCGATTCTAGGCCTTATCTGGCCTCCTATCTCTACTGGGCATTCGACTTCCATGTTATTTGACGGTATCTCAAAAAGATTCGAACAGATCTGGTTCGACTCCCTCTGTCTCTTGGTGAATCCGTCTGTATTCACCCATTTTTTGTGAGTGTTATCATTTTTCGTGCTTTCATGGCTTCAAATCTCCGGTCTAAAACTCGATTTTTCTACCTCTATTTATTTTTGTTCAACCCTAACTATTTCTGGCTAAATAGGTTCAGATCTCTTTAGATATGAAGTGCTTGGAGTTTGTTTAATGGATTTCCTTTAAGATTCTTTCATTTTTTACCACTATTATTAACCGATTTCATTTTTTCCCTAAAGCTAGGATTTTGGTTCTCAATAGGGTTTCTGCAAATATTTTTAAAAAATGTTTAAATGCTAAACTCCGACCTTTCTCCTTTACTGTTCGACTAATTTCTTTGCTTGAGTTTTATCTCTGTGTTTCAATATGCTTAAGGTTTTCCATTATTCGATTATTTATCTCACTGTTCTTGCCCGTTCATTTTGTCTCTTTTAAGTTAAGTAATTAATTGATTTATGTTCTTAATTAGGGTCTGAAATTGTGCTTTTTTTTTTCAAATTGATATCGCTTTGAAAGATATTTTTTATTTATTCTTTCCTTATATGTGACTCATAATCGGTATTGCTACGCTTAATTACGCTGTTGGCCTAATTTCTGGGTATTGATTACCTGGACCGACCTATAAAGGGTCTTTAGATTTATTGCTTACCTTATTTAACTTCAATCCTGCTTGCTAACTGATTTCATACGAGATTCCCTCTAATTTAAGTGATATTTCCCCGGATTCTGTCTTATTAATTTATTGTGTTTAGCCTTAATTAACTGGTTGATTGATTTGCACACCTATTTTGTGAACTCTTGATTTTCCTACCTTATTTGTTTTACTCTGCTGAATGCTATATAAACCTTTCACCATTCTAATTTTGAAAATGGAGAAAACTCCTACACACACACACACCTACGCTTACAAGAACACACTAATACACACAAACTTTCACTTGCATACTTACACCCACACAACTTAAGCTCTTGATTTGCTGCATTGGACTCTTGGGATTCCAATTGTCTTCACCTTCCTGTTCGCTATCTCCTTAACTGGTAGGCCTCAATTTCTGTTATCATGTTCTACTTTATATGCCATATAGTCAGTTTATTATAGACCTCAACATGCTTCTCTTTCGATATCTGATTCCTGACCATCTCTTTCTCAACTACTATGCCTTAGTTCTTATTATCTTGTGTTGTTCCATGTCAGTTATATGAATAATGTGTTTCAAACCTCGATATGTTTCTGTTTTCTATATAGTTCCTGTTTATTTCTCTCTCAACTAGTATGTCTCAATTCCTGTCAACCTACTCTGTTCTGTGTGTTTACCTTAGCATGTTTCCATATGATCTGTGGTTTCTGTTTACCTCTTTCTAGACTAATGTGCTTTGGTTCCTGTTCTATGTGTTTGTTTGTTTAGATACTTCAAACTTCAGCATGTTTCTGTTTAGTACATGCCTATATGGCCTCACCTAGTGGTAATTAATGAACTGAGTAATCTTCATCAATGTTGTTTGATTCAGCTATAAATTTTCCTATTCTGAACATGTTTAGATACTATAAATATGTGTAGCCAATCCTGTTGTTAGTTCAAAGTGTCCTTTCTCTTTGTAAATAACTTCAAATACCAGTATGAATACTTAGTCTGAATAAGTGCTAATATGTTTAAAACTATGGGATTGTTTGCTGACCCAGTTCTATTTTCAACCATGTGGTCTGAACCTATTCACTTCTGAAAATCAAACTGCTTTTTCTAAAACTATCGCCTACCCTTATATACTATTTTCAAACTTATACTCTTAGTTATATAGGGTCCTACCACCCTCAGTGTGAGCACTGCCTGGGGTCCATGAGACTCCTCTGAACTCCGACACACTGGGTCTGGTCTTCCAATCTTTTACAATTGTTTCTTTGAGAAAGGTTCTGGTGTGAGCATTGTCTGGGGTACCTAAGGCCCTTGGGAACTCTGGCACACCAAAAGCCCATTTTGTGTATTATGGATGGACTACTTGTGGACATCAGACTTGCTTGCTTGAAGGCCTGGCTTCCAGGTTGATGTTGGGCCTGCTAAGGCTCTCTATAGTGTAATGAATAACTTTGTGTAATTCATTCATATTGGTCTGTAATAATCCTTGTAAAAACAGATACGGGGTTATTAGTAAAAGCTGGGGAGGGATTGTTATATATCTTTATCAGGTTCGGGTAGAAGTCATGCTTATAGATTTTTGTGGTGATTATTTATGTGCACACCATTAGAAATCATGACCATAGGATCTTGCCTCACCGTTTAAAATCTGAAGTTTCATACTTTGCATTCTAGAAATCCTATTTATAGGTCGTTTATAAATTCTGCATCAAGAACCCATATTTTATGTATATTTTAAAATCGCAATGTGCATTCGAGATCATGTATATAGGATCTTATTTCGTAACTTCATACACTTGCCTGAAAATTTGTTTGAAGTTCCTGCTCACATAGATGTCATGCCTATAGGAGATATAAAAGGTCAACTTAGATATCATGCCTATAGGGTGAAATTAGTTTCAAAACGTAGAAAGCATGTCTATAGGAAACAAGTAAATCAATTTCAGCACCTAGAAATCATGTCTATAGGAATTAATTAATTATGTAAATTAGAAATCATGCCTATAGGAGTTAACTAATTCTATAAATTAGAAATCATGCCTATAGGATTCGACTAAATCTGTAAACTAGAAAGCATGTCTATAGGAAATAAACAAATCCGTTCTAACACTTAAAAATCATGCCTATAAGAGTTAATAGTTGTAGATACCATGCCTGTATAATTCTGTTGTGGTTATCACTTAGGCAAACTTATAGGAATTCTGGGGCTAAAAAGAACTGTGATTTAGTACTGCCTGAAATTTGCGCAGATTCAGTGTTTTTAACAAAATCAGTAGGCAAACTTATAGGTGTTGATACCAATTTTTTCTCAAATTATTTTTAAAGTTTGTATATATACCTTCAAAATCACTCTTTATAATAACTGGTATTTTTCCGAAATTTTTCATATTTTTATTAAATCCTTTTCCAATTTATTCAGTATTTTTATATTTAATAATTATTCATAAATTGTATTATAAATCATTTCAAAATATTTCCCAGTCAATATATTGTTTTAATCCTATTAGAATTTAATTATTTCACAAATTAGCCAATTTGGCATTATTTGACCATAATTACAATAATTTTACAACTATGGCATAATTGTACAATTTATACCATTTAAATCAATAATTATCTCATTATATATTTTTTATATGCATTAATTACCTTAATTTCATTTATGTAGCATTAATTTTATTTTATATAATTATTAACTATTTTTATTAATTATTTATCTATTTTTTGGGTATTTAACTAATAGCCACTTTTAATTTCAATGCTAGCCTAATTTCACCCGAGCCCCTAACCAATATAATCAGCCCAATTACCCAGCCCATACCTAAAATCCTACCCGGCCCAATCCCACGACTAATCTGAGCCGTTAATCAATTTAAATTAACGTCCCAGATTAGTGTTACCATAATTAAACCTAGACCTACCCCCCTCCGACCTCTCATTTCCCAGTCTCTCATTCTCTCCGTGTCTCTCTCTGGTTCTCTCTAGAAACTTCCCTTGCCTCCCTTCTCCGATGGAGTTTGTTCATCTTCTCCGGCTAGTTCCCTCGCCGGAAACTATGGTCTCCCATTATCTCCTGGTTACTGCTTCACCCTACACCAGTCTAATGACACCCTAAGGCCCTCAGGCGAACCTGGAACGGTTCAACTCCTACCCATGATCCCTCATGCCATCTTCCGGTCTCCTCCGACCGTCTGAGTAAGAGCCATAACTTTTACGGCTAACACTGGCGACATCTTTAAGGTTTTTCTTGTTTTTTCAACTCTTTGAAACCCTAACCCCTGGTATTTTCACGATTCCTTTAGATCTGTCTTAGATTTGTGTATATCATGAAGCTTTTTACATGTTTTATTCGAAAACCTTCCTATTCTCTTAGATCTACACTAGATCTGGGTTTATTACGAGTATTATTACATTTTTTTTCTTAAAGGTTTTCCATTTTTTTAAACAAGTTTTTCACTTAGGGTTTCTGAAACCTTTTCTTCAAACAGTTTCTCAAAGTTCAAGTGATTTTTTTTTCATATGCTTAAACGTTTTATCACTTTTAATCATGATTTGTTATGTTAAAACTTTAGTTTTAACATTGTGTTCTAAATTCCGAGCATGTCTTTTTCTTTCGAGTTGTATGTGTGTCTGTTTCCCATGAGTAATCCCTGTTTCTTTGTGATTATTGATTCACTATGCTATTGGGTCTTTGATTCTGCTGCTTCTTGTGTGTTCACCCTGCTTGAATCATTACTTCCTTGAATCCCTGAATGATTATGAGTAGTACTATACTGATTTTTCATATGATATACTCTGCTGATTCTGAATGTTTCCTTAGATACATAAGTCCTTCCCTTAATTAGTACCAATTTCGAATCCCTAATTTCTTATGAGATGTTCTTATTGATTTCCAACTTTGTTTTCTTACCTTGTTACATAATTGATTAACTGTGAATTGATTACTATTTCCTTAAGTGATATCTTCTGAACCTAGTCTCAATTGTATGCTTGAATTAGGGGTGAAACTATTTCCTTATATGTTACAGGCATCAGAACTTTCCTTAATTATTATTTTACCTACTAGCCGTTTGAGTTTAACCCCTTCAATTAAGGGATACCTAATTGCCTATTATACTTACACTGTTCTTATATTCCTCTAAGCTATATATTGTTCTTTACTTATTTAATACTCACCGTGTGAATTACTCCCTTGATTATAGGGATACTTGTACTAATTGGGTACTGATTGATATTCAGTCCCACAATCACTGGTTAATTTTGGTTCTTTCCTTATTTTTCATCAAGTTTTCAAAACTATATATACTCTATTCATACACAGACACACACACACACGAGCTAATCTGTTCAAAAAATATCTCTCACAATTTAAAAACTTTCTGCTCTCTCTTCTGTGCTAACTACTACCACTCTAGGTTAGCCGGCTGCAAGCCAAGGCTAACTATTGTGCATTATCCTACTTTACTATTTGTGTTACTGCTTTCTTCACTTCACTGGTATCTTCTAATTTTGATTTCAGTCCTCAAACCAACATGTTTCCATTACTGTTGTAATTCAGCATGCTTCCAATTTGCTTACTTATTCTTCAACATGTATCTAGGATCCTGAACTCCCCTCTGCATGTTTAAATTGGGCTTTATTTGTTTATGACCGGCATGTTTCTGTACACTTAGCACCTACTTATTACATGCCTATGACTGGTACGTTAGCTTAATCATGGCCTTACTTGTTAATCTAACCTGGCACTGTACCCCCTTATCCTCTAGGCCCTTAGGAGTTCCTGATCGCATGCCCATATGTGTATCTGCCTGCTGTATGTGTGCTCTTACATGCTCTGTATTTTTCCCTAATCCCATTACCCATGTTTGTGCTTGTTAGACTATCCTTGGTCCTTTGTGATGTTAAGCTTCCATTTCTTTTCTTCAAAAAACTGTTTTCTTACTTACCCTTTCTCAAAACTGTTCCTTACTTAAATCCTTTTAAATAAAAATCACTCTCACATGTACTCTTAGAAGTCTAAGTTCAGCTCCCTTCGTGTGAGCACTGCTTTGGGGACCCTTCGAGTACCCTTTTAACTCTGACACACAAGGCTGGCACTTCCACACTGCACATGTTTAATTCTTTGGCTATGTCTGGGTGTGAGCACTGCCCGGGAGCCCTTGAGGTCCTTAGGGAACTCTGATACACCCGGACTATGAAAGGCTATGAAATACCATAAGGCATTGAGGTTTGGAAGATCTGGGCCTGATTGAAGGCTCCCTATAGAAGTAACTGATGCGTGGCTAGAATTCATAGTTTTAAGCATTATATACCTTACATTTTATGTGCTTTTGTGATAAAAATAAACGTTATATGTGCATAATGGAGTCTATTTCATGTGTAGGTGAATTGGAGATGGAAATCGAGCTAAATGGGTGCATAAACATCGAAAATACGCTCAAGAGTCGAAAAGGAGTGACCCAGGCAATACCCGGGCGTTTGGCCCTTAAGGCCAGTGTGACCCTGGCGTTAGACCCCTAACGCCAGGCCTTCCTAGACGTTAAGGGGGCGTTTGGGGCTTAACGCCTGGGTGCCTGGGTGCCTGGTCCAGTAAACTCCGAGTTTTAAAGGGTTTTAAGTGTTTCCCGGTTGGAATATAAGTCTCCTACACGTTTAGGGTTTATCCAAACGTATAAATAGACCCAATAACACAACTTTGATCGGAGGATTCCATTTTTGGAAAGAATATACACACAAGATCATTGAAGAAGCAAAGGATTATCAGTTTTCTTCATCTTAATCTAGTATTTTCCATTGATGCAAAGACTTATGCAATTGTTTAATTTTAGTATGAGTGGCTAAACACCCATTGTTCTGGGGTTGTCATTTAACCATGAATATTGTTATTCGATAATAACTTAACCTTGATTTTAATTCTNTAGGAATATACCTAGTCACCGTGCTTAATTAAACGACGTAATCTTAGTGCGTTCTAATAGATTAATTTCATAGGAATATAGGCGTTGATCTATTGAGAATAGGCGAGTAGTACTTCGGGAGAAGGCTACGAGAGCAATTATCGATTAATTAGCAACCATGAGTGAACTATATGAAAGGGAGAGTTAATAAGAATGCAATATGAATGGTGAATTGATCACAACCCTGGAATATTTGTCTCTATTGAATACACAACAATATTCTCGCTACTTAATAATAAGTTCATATAGTCATAGAATAAATTAGTTATATTCTTTGATTTAATTTTGGCTCTATTATATAGCAATTAGAGTGATTCAATAAGTAGTTTATGCAAGTCCCTGTGGGTTCGACATTCGATTTAACATTATATTACTTTCTATGACCACGTATACTTGCGTGTGCGGTTTGGGACCAACAAGTTTTTGGCTTCGTTGCCAGGGACTTGAATATAGACTACTTTTTAGTTACTTGCTTTAATTGTTTATTTCATT
>ML356275.1:0-13037 GCA_005239505.1 Nicotiana paniculata | reverse complement strand
AAAATTAATAAAACCGCCTGTGGTATGATCTTTGTTAGAAATCATGAAATTCTGGAAGAAGTAAAGTGATTTCATCTTGGCCATTCGTATCAGAATTAACAAGTAACCCACTTAGATATTTGAATTTCATAATTGTATATATCTGAACGAACAAGGGACGTTCTGATTCCCATACTTGCCATCGCTGGCTAAAAACACATTCTTTTCAGAACTAGTAGTCCTATTACAAGGAGAGCTGACTTAGGATGGCCTAATGTGATAAAAATGGGGTTAGATGAGGCCATATCCCATAAGATGTTCTCTTAGAGCAATGAATATCGTTTTAGGAGATCTTCTAGGTAGAATGAATACCTTTAGTTCGAAATTTTGATAAAAATCAAATATTATACCAAATCTACCCTAACCAACACTCGGGAGCGACAACTCATGTCCCCGTCTTCAACTTCAAATTATAATAAAAATCACATGTTGTAATTACGGGTGCATTTCATGTGGCGTAATTATAATGTGTCTAAAAATGACAAGTGCACACCATCGTGACTTGTTTTCAAGATAAGTCCATAAATATTAAAAGCGGCTAAAAGGTGAAAAAGGGATAAAAGCACAATAGGCAAAAATGTGTAAATAATCAGACAATTTAGGCCAAATAATAATAGTTAAGCGACCGTGCTAGAACCACGGAATTCGGGAGTGCCTAACACCTTCTCCCGGGTTAACAGAATTCCTTACTCGGATTTCTGGTCGCAGACATTTTAAACAGAGTCAAAATTTCCTCGGTTTGGGATTTCAATAAATAAATGGTGTCCCGGAACACCGTAAAAAATCCGGGTGGCGACTCTGAAACTAATAAATAAATCCCAAATCCGCATAATGTCACTTAAATTGGAAAAAACTCCCATATCCAACCCTTGTCGGAAAAAGGGGGTGTGACACTCTTTTGTTGGATTTTACTTGGAATTCTCTTACATTGCTTTTCCCCTTATTTTAACAACTTTTTGGAAGGTTTGTTTTTGTCACCCCTATGTTTTTGGGGTTAGATGATAAAAATAATACCCTTACTCTTTTAGGGTTAATATATATAAATATCTTTATTGCTTTTACCGCATATTATGCTTTCTGTCCTTTTAATATTTGAGCTTTCTCTTGCACTTAAAAATGCTTAAAGAGACCTTGACTTAGATATACACGGATTTTTATAAAAGAGGACCATTTTATATTAACAACACAGATGAAGATGATGTCTCATCTTCATATTGGTGCAAATATATGAAACATGAAGTATACATGAAAAGAGATATAATTTGAGAAATGTTTATGTTTTGAACTTTCAAATAAATTTCATACTTCATTTTCATAACTGTTCGTACAACACATTCATAACTATTTTCACTGTAGCTGGTTTATAGATACAAATTCGGGTTTATTATCCTGTGACTAAATTTATGGCCTTAACCTAAAAACTCGTGGGAATATTTTGCATCCTTTTCGCGAATTCGAACTCCTTTGAAAATTTTTCAGTTTTCAAGGTTTCTTCAAGGTTTTGATTNAAGTTTTTGATTTAGGCTTTTGCTTCCTTAGCTTTTTGTTTTCTTCTATATGTATCCCCCCCCCAGTGTTGGAGCTTTGAAGTATGAAATCTCGAACACGAGATTACTCATTTCTTTTGGTCATTCCCTGAAAGAAAATTACGAACGGGACTCGGAGATTATTATTTAGATGATGATTGCATAACCCTTCTTCCATAAAAAAGTTGTAACCTAGACCAGGAATAATTCAGTATTCCGCGTGTCTTTCGGGTTTAATATCATCATTTGGTACGGGCCAACTTTTTTCCTATCATCTAAAATGATTATTAAAATTGTAAAAAGCAAAATAAAAAACCTGACCGTGGGTATTTTCCTCGACTAGAAGTAATACTTTTTCAAATGGACCGCATTCTAGTTCGATGGTAGTACCTTGCCATCCATGATTTCCAACTCGTATGCTCCTTTTCCAGCGATGTCTCGAACTCTATATGGGCCTTCCCAACTTGGGCTCAATTTTCCTGCATTGGGCGCTTTTGTTGACCGGAACACCTTTTTGAAGACAAAGTCCCCAATCTTGAAGTACCTCAAATTAGCTTTCCTGTTGTAGTATTTTTCAATCATCTATTTTTGGGTCGTTATTCGAATTAATGTTGCTTCTCTCCTTTTTTCGAATAGATCCAAATTTACCCGCAACTCTTCCTTATTTGCCACTCGGTGGCATGCATGTACCTCGTACTTGGTTCGCCTATCTCCACCGGGATTAAAGCTTATGCACCATATACAAGTGAAAACAGAGTCTCAACCGTACTAGTTTTTGATGTTGTTCGATAAGCACATAGTACCCCTGGTAATACTTCTGGCCATTTACCTTTTGATTCGTCAAAACTCTTCATTAAGTTATCGATAATAACTTTATTTGTTGATTCATCTTGTCCGTTGTCCACAGGTGTTGATACCCAATTTTTCCTCAAACTATATTATAAAATTTGCATATATACCTCAAAATCACTTTTCATAATAATTGGCATTTTTTCATAATTTTACCAATTTATTTTCCTATTTATTTAGTGTTTTATATTCAATAAATATTCATAAATTGCATTACAAGTAATTTTAAATTATTTCTTAGCTCAATATACCATTCTAGTCCTGTCAGGATTTAATTCTTTCATAAATTAGCCAATTTTGGCATTATTTAATTGTAATTACAGCAATTTTACAATTATAGCCTAATTGTATATTTTATACCAATATAATCACTGATTAGCCATTTTATATTATTTATATTAGCTAATTAACTTAATTGTACTTATTTAACCTCAATTTTATTTTTTGTATAGTTATTAGCTATTTTATTAATTATTTATTTAATTTTAATGGGTATTTAACTATAAGCCACATTTATTTAAATTATAGCCTAACTCTAAACCCAACCACCTGATTTATTTAACCCAATCTACCCAGCCCAAAACCCAAATCCTTACCCGGCCCAATTTCAAACCAATATGAGCCGTTGATTAAATTAGATCAACGACCCAGATATTTGTTACCATAATTAAACCCCAACTACTCCCCTCCGACCCCTCATTCTCTCACGAACCCTCATCTCTCTATTCTCATCTCTCTCTCTCTAGTCTCTTCAGTTCCGATGAACTCCTTCATCTTCTCCGGCCACCTCTTTGCCGGAGACCTTGAAGCCTTTGTCCTCTTGCCTCTCATGGATCTCCTATGCCGGTGATGTCCTCCCTAAGGTCCTCAAAGGGCGAGAACCCGTCTGCTTACACCCCTGGTGTCCCTATTCACTTCAAGCCTCCAAAAGCTTGATTCTGAGAAAGGCTATGACCTCTGAGGCTCAAGTCATTACTGTTCGAGGTTCTTTTCCGTCCTCTCAGAGGTTTTCTGTAAAACCCTAACATCTGAAACTTCCTATTCTCTTAGATCTATACTAGATCCGGGTTTATTACGAGTATTATTACATTTTTTCTTAAAGGTTTTCCATTTTTTAAACAAGTTTTTCACTTAGGGTTTCTGAAACCTTTTCTTCAAATGATTTCTCAAAGTTCAAGTGATTTTTATCATATGCTTAAACGTTTTATCACTTTTAATCATGATTTATTATGTTAAAACTTTAGTTTTAACACTGTGTTCTAAATTCTGAGCATATCTTTTTCTTTAGATTTGTATGTGTGTCTGTTTCCCATGAGTTATCCCTGTTTCTTTGTGATTATTGCTTCATTATGCTATTGGGTCTTTGATTTTGCTGCTTCTTGTGTGATCACCCGGCTTGAATCATTACTGTCTTGAATCACTGAATTATTGTGAGTAGTACTATACTGATTTTTCATACGATATCTTCTGCTGATTCTGAATGTTTCCTTATATACATGAGGCCTTCCCTTAATTAGTACCAATTTTGAATCCCTAATTTCTTGTGTGGATACTCTTTACTGATTTCCGACTACTTTCCTTGTTTTTTACAACTTCAAATCATTATGTCACCTTATTTTGTGGTTGACTGCTCTATTAATTGATTGTTACTATTATTTCCTTAATTAGACCCTAAATACCTAGCCCTAATTACTTATATTGTACTTGAAATGTTTGAATTATTACCTTATACCCCGCTATGTGAATTGTTTCCTTATTTGCCACCTCTTCCTTACCGTTTGAATTAATTCCCTTAACTTAAGGGAGTACTTCCATTAATTTCCTGACTGATCAATTCTGAATTCTTCAATTGTTATGCTAACATGGTTCCTACCTTATTTACCTAGCCTTAAAACTATTATATATATATGCTCTCTTTAGGACAGAAAGAAATACGAACTGATCTGTTCAAAATCCCTCTCTCACAATTAAAAAAAAAACTCTCAGCTCTCTTTTTTTTGCTAACTTCTACTATTCTAAGTTAGCCGGCTGCAAGCCAAAGCTAACTATTGTGCATCTCCTACTTCCTGTTTGTGTTACTGCTTTCTTGACTTCAATGGTATGTTCTAATTTAGATTTCAGTCCTCAAACCAACATGTTTCTATCACTGTTGTAATTCAGTATGCTTCTAATTTGCTTTTACTTATTATTCAGCATGTATCTAGGATCCTGAACTCCCCTCTGCATGTTAAGTTAGGCTTTATTTGTTTATGACCAGCATGTTTCTGTATACTTAGCACCTACTTCTTACGTGAATCTCCATGCCTATTAATGGTACATTAGTTTAATCATGGACTTAGTTGCTTTAGGTGTTAATCTAACCTAGTACTTTATTGTACCCCTAATCCTCTAAACCCTTAGGAGTTTCTGATCATATGCCCATATGTGTGTCTGCCTGCAACATGTCTGCCCTCACATGCTCTATATTTGTCCCTCAAATCCCATTACCCCTGTTTGTGATTGTTGGACTATCCCTGGTCCTTTGTGTGATATTAAACTTCTATTTCCCTCTTCAAAACTGTTTTCTTACTTACCTTTTATCAAGGCTGTTTTATTACTTAAACCCTTTTAAAAATAAAAAGCACTCTCACATATACTCTTAGAAGTCTAGGTTCTGCCCCTTCTGTGTGAGCATTGCCTTGAGACCCTTGAGCTCCCTCTGAACTTTGACACACAGAGGCTGGCCATTCCACACTGCACTTACTCTATTTTGGCTATCTGGGTGTGAGCACTGCTCGGGAGTCCTTGAGGTCCTTAGGGAGCTCTGACACACCCGGACTATGAAAGGCTATGAAACACCAAAGGCATTGAGGTTTGGAAGATCTTGGCCTAATTGAAGGCTCCCTATAGAAGTAACTTCTTATTTTTCCTTTGGTTGTGTAATTCAAAATTCCCGGCCTGTAATAATTTGTAAACAGATATTTGGGAATGGATAGTGAAAGGGGGGGGAGTTAGTTATATAGGTTATCCATGTTAAAGGGTAGATACCATGCTTTTAGGTTTATATTTCTTACGTGTGCACTAGAAATTCATGCTTAGGGTTGATTGTATGCAAGCATATCATGCATTAGATATCTTGTTCCTTAGGTCCATGTTTACTGTTTCAGCATCCTATTATGGTATTATCGTTTATAATATAGAAATCATGCTCTAGGATTAAAATGTTAATATAAACCTATTATTCATGTAAACCAGTTCTAATATCGCTGTAGTTGTGGTACACCTAGAAATCATGCTTAGGATAATAATGCGCTAATAAACAAGTCATCCTCATACTTGCTGCATAACATGTTCAAACACTGTGACTTTATGCATTTAGAAATCCTGCCTAGGAATTCTGCATACCACCCATTTTGCATCCCTATGTGTGCATATTAGATATCATGTCTTAGGACCTCATTCAACACCTAGTTTAACTACTGATTGCATGAAAAAGGCCCTAAAAAATAGTTTCACCATGTTTTTCAAACAACTGATAATAGTTCTGTATTTTTGCAACACCTAAGTACAACATGTTTAGGCAAACTAAACTGTAATAGTTCCCTTAATACTCGGGTAATTACTGAATATTGTCATACGCTTAGGCAATGCGTCGGTGTTAAATCTATTAAAACTGGAAACATACTCTTTTATACCTGCTGCTTGACTATTAATGGTTATAATCAGTAAGAAACTGATAAAATCTGTCCTCTGAAATCAGTAATAAAGCTGCCTCACTATTGCATTCTCACCTAGATATCATGCGTTAGGTTCTGAAGTTAATAAGGGCTCACTTGTGTTTGAGTCGTGCTAATCATGCACATAATCTGTGGAGGAATACTTGGGCCTCGTATTTGCTCTTATTTGTTTTGCCTCTTATCTGAAGTCCTAATTGTCGTTGTTTGCCGCTTAGAATCTTGTCCTTTAAACCTAGGGGTCAACCTAGTACTTCCTCTTAGGATAGTAGTCCTAGATTCCTCCAGGACTGATAGGATGGGACAGGTAATAGCACGCAATGGAGCCCGTGACCAGCATACGCTTTAATTACCTTCATGGGGTGGGAAGGGTAGAATATGGATATGATGACCGGTGCGCTAATACCATGTGTAGCCCCTCTTTGAGGAGTGATTAACGGGTATTGCATTGATGTGATCCATATTATTATAAACCTAGGACACCTTTATATGCTAGCTCGTAATCTCCTTTACTGTTTTCTAAACATCTATATGCTTAAGACTTAAATCCCCTCTTATTTGAGATTTTACTTATTATTTGCTAGTTGTACAAATTCACGAAACCATTTGGCTGGGAACAACACTTGTGTATCCTGAGGGGTGCCTAACATTTTCCCCTTAGGATAATTTCAAGCCCTTACCCAAATCTCTGGTTAGCAACGTAGTTGTAATAGAACTCCTTAGGTGCCCTAACACACCATTAAAATCGTTAGTTGGCAACTCTTCAAAATATGCAAACCCATTTCCCAAAAGGAAAGAGTTGTCCCAACCAATGTCATAAACCCGATACTCCGCGAGGAGGAAAAAAAGGGGCGCGACAGCATGGCGACTCTGCTAGGGATATCCAGGATTTTACCATTTCAAATTGTTTCGTGAATTTATGCCTTTATTTTAAATACCCTTTCCTATTCCCTTTACATGCAATTGATTATTTACTTAGGGTATTTACTTTTCTTCAAAAATGTAATTGACATGTCTCTTTGTTTTCTTTTTGTAACTGCTTTAATCATTACTACCGTTTTTACCGCTTTCTTTAACGTGCAAATACGTGACAACTTGTTTTAATACTTATTGCATAAATCATGCTCAACATTCATACTCCACTCGTGCCAAACAAAATACTATAGCAACGCTTGATGAGTGGTTGCGCCCTTCCTATATTATCACCCACTAAATTCGGAAAGGCTTATTTGCGGTAAAACTAGTCGATCAGCGGTGCAGTCGACGGTTCCGTGCCTTTCCCCCTTGAGTTGTCCGCTCAAGGGTACCAGTCTAAAACCCCATAGAAACCTTACTCTGTTGCATTGTTGCATGTATCATGGTCAAACCTAGTCAAGCTAAAGTGTCGTCCGCATGATAGCTTTTAAGATAGCCTTATCCAAAAGTCCACCGGGTTTCCCTAAACCCAAACGGACGCCCCCACGTTCTGTGCATTTATTTGGAGAACTAAATGCTTCCTGCTAATTATTAACAATAAATAGTCGAGTCCGGTGGGGGTAAGGGCCTAGCTTTATTTGATTTGCAGGAAAAAAAAATGAGGCACGAGGTCCCCAGATTCGGCATGGTCTTCAACATCCACCCAAAACTGTTGAGTTGGTGGGAGGATTTGCACTCTAGCGACAAAGCTATCGTCAGGAAACACTTGGGTATCTACCGTCTCTCCTGGAAATCCAGCCCAACAAAATGATAATAGAGGATGCTACCCTATTCTGGGATCGTGAAAGGTCCGTGTTCCGTTTTGGGAACATCGAAATGGCGCCTTTGATAGAAGAGATAGGAGGGATGGATAACCTAGTATGGGAAACTCCGGGGTTGTTGATGCTTGAGAACCGCACAGGAAAAAGTTTCCTCAAAATGATGGGTCTGAAAAAGGACGCGGAACTGGTATGTTTGGAGGATTTGTACATTCCTTTTGACTAATTGTACGAAAGGTATGGCTACAACAAATCATACCGTACCTACCATGACGAATTTGCTATAACCTCTCTGGGACACGTCCATCGCTGAGTGTTCGTGTTTATGGTTTGCTTTTTGGGTTTGATCGTGTTCTCGATAAAGAAGGAAAGGATCCATACCAGGATAGCATGGTAACTAAGACCATAATGGAAGGGGTAAATGGGAAATATTTCAGCATTCTGCCCATGATCGTTGCAGACATATATCGGGACTTAGAAAGGTGTCAACAAGGAGCAAAGCATTTCGAAGTTTGAAATTTATTACTTCAACTCTGGCTCATGGAACATCTCCAAAAAGGCGAATATCGATAGGAAATTCACCGTAGAATGTGGGATGACCACATCGCTTTCCATCACCCAAAGCGAATGAATTATATCCCTGACATGTTCGTTCAACCTGAAAATGCTGAGGGATGGGTTGAGTTTTTCGATAACTTAACTGAAGAACAGGTTCAATGGATGTTTGAATGGTTTCCAACGGATGAGTTCATCATTCGATCCCGAGACGCATCATTTTTGATACTGATTGGTCTAAGGGGGACATACCCTTACGTCCCTCTTCGAGTTATGAGGCAAGCAGGAAGGAAGCAAGTCATCCCTAGGGTCGAGAAGATGAGCCATCTTCGAGCTGACTTTCAAAATAATGACAGTACTCACAAGTCCCAAGCTCAGCACTTGTGGAACTGCAAGGTTATACTTTAGAAAGACACCATCGAGCCAGACAGGTATCACGCCGGTTGTACCCCTTTCTATCTTGGTTGGTTAGAAGAGGATCTGGGTGGTCAGAGCAAGCCGGGGTACGTCCGAGGTCACAGGGTTGTAGATGAAAGGGCCGAGGCACAAGTCAAATACAACCAACTGCGCAAAAGGATCCGGGAAAGTAAGGATGACCACTACAAGATACATGAGTCCAACAAAAAACTGATCAAGGAATGGAAAGACATGGCTATCAATGCCAACAAAAGGCTGGGGTACTTGGAGCGACGTATAATCGAGCTGGAAGAAAAGTTCATCAAAATAATTGAAGACTGTCAAAAGGCTGAGGGAGTTGTGGAGGGATACCTAGCCAGAACCTACCTGTTGCTGGGACTTCGCGAGCTGGGAAAACTGTACAAGGAAAGCAAGAATGCCGAGTCTGGGGAAGGTCCTTCTGGGACCAAGTAGATAGGAGTGTCTTTTATTTTTCTATCAATGTAATAAGGCCAACGGCCATTAGTGACTTTTATTTTTTCGTCTATCGCTTTGGGATTTGTCTATATTTCTTATCAATAAAATGAGGCATTTAGCATTTTAAGTTCTCCAAATCAATTTGTCGCTAGGCCTACCTCGGCACAAAGAGGTTCCCAACTTAGGATGCGCTTTACATTCCCACATTATGTATTTAAATACCGCAATATTCTTTTCATGATCCTCATTGACTTGGTTACCTTTTGTTTTTATTTTTTCTTACTCCCCTCCCCAAAGGTTAGTTCGTGCATTCTGGCATCATCAGCCTATCGCACCAAATCCAAGGGCCCTCCACCTGCTCCTCCCCCTAGTCCTCCTAAGGGAAAAGACAAAGGCAAAAGTAAGATGGAAGAGTCCAGCGGCACCAGAAAGAAGAATGTGATTGAACGGGTAGAGGCGACTGATGGCCGAGGTATTCAGGTCCTGCATGAGAACATGTCACCACTTGAACAGAAATTGTTGAAGTTTCAGGAAGAACTCGATCAAGTTTGGAATCTGGCCAATTTGTCATTTTCCCTCAATATCCCCAACGTCAACCTTCCAAATGCTCAAAACCCCGCACCTCCACAAAATATCCAAGACAGAAAAATCATCACGCATCTCACCATAACGCCACTCCCCCAAAGAACCAAACTCTCCCGACACAGTGCAATGCCTGCCACACCTCAAATAACACTCCACTACTCATCCCAGAACCTCCAAACCCCACAAAATACCATTTCCACACCTATAACAATCCCATCTATGTGGAAACCATGACCCACTCCACTCCGCCTATCCCACCGGCGTCCAAGTCTGACGAAAAGGATTTACTTATCAGGAACCTAGACGAGGAGCTTAGGAAACTGACCAGCCGAGTCCAAGGTGTTGAAGGAACCAAGGGGATTGAAGAGTTTAATTATGAAGACATTTGTATCCAACCTGATGTCGAACTACCCGAGGGGTACAAACCTCCAAAGTTCAAAATGTTTGATGGTACTGGTGATCCGAGAGTTCATCTGAGGACCTATTGTGAAAAATTGGTCGGTGTGGGAAAGGATGAAAGAATCCGCATGAAGCTGTTCATGACGAGTTTGAAGGGAGACGCACTGTCTTGGTACATCAGCCAAGACCCCAAGAAATGGTCAAACTGGGTAAGCATGACGTCTGATTTTATGGAGGGTGTTTAGATTCAACATAGAGAACGCACCAGATGTGTTCTACATTCAAACTTTGAAAAAGAAACCCATAGAAACCTTTCATGAGTATTCTACTCGCTGGAGGTCTGAAGCCGCTAAAATCAGACCTACTCTAGAGGAAGAACAAATGAACAAGTTCTTGTCCGGGCTCAGGACCCGCAATATTATGAACGGTTAATGATGGTTGAAGGCCACAAGTTCTCCGATATCATCAAATTAGGTGAGCGGATTGAAGAAGTTATTAAAAGGGGTATGGTTAAAAATTTTGAAGCCTTGCAAGCCACTAACAAGGCCCTACAGTCCGGTGGTGTGTCTAAGAAGAGAGATGTGGGAGCCGTAATGGTTGCACAAAGAACCAAGTCCCCACTCAAATACCAAACCTATCCGACACCTCCACTCACATATCATCCAACCCCGAATTACCAAGCACCCTCACCAAATTATCAAACTCCACCATCTTCCTACCAAGCTCCACCACCCACATATCAACCTGCTTCGCCCAAATACTCACAACCCACTCCTGTCTACCACACTTATAATTCCCAGCCATCCCATTACCAATCACCCCCTGCACGCCAAAACTTCCCTAGACCTCGTCCCAATTTTGATCGCCGCCCTCCAAAGAAATACACCGCCATAGCCGAGCCCATTGACCAGCTGTATGAGAAGCTCAAAGCTGCTGGTTATGCCACACAAATCCCTGCTGCCACCCCTGAGAACCATTCTCAGTGGGTTAACCCAAAAAAATCCCGTGCATGTCATTCCGGTATGAAAGGACACACCATCGAAGAATGCCGCTCTATGAAGACAAAATACAGGCTCTCATTGACGACAAGATTATTGTGGCAAAGGACCCCGCTCCAAACGTCCGCGACAATCCTCTGCCAGACCATAAGGGTATAGGTATCCATATGATTGAAATAGAAGATGATTGGGATTCCGAGGGGTCAATCGGGTTGATCACAGAAGGTGATGAACCAAAGAAACTCGCAGTCACTCTCAAATCAATCATAGTCCAGATTCAACCATCTGAGGTCGCTGAGGTGAATATGTTTATACCATTAGAGTTTAAAGCAGCGCCACCTACAAAGTCACCAGTGCCAATTGAAGTTGAGTTTGTATCTCCAGCAAATGTACCAACATCATTCGAGGTCACAGTCTTGCCACCCCGAACACACATTCCATTTGAAGTAAAGATGGCTACACCAATTCTGGTGGCAATTTCAACCACGCCACCCTTCTATTCAAATGCTATCCCTTGGGACTACATATCCGAGGCGATAAGGAAAGGCAAGGTCAGGTTTGAGGAAGCTGTTGCAGCACAAGGTATGACGAGAACTGGTAGGATCTACACCCCTGAGCATCTGGACGAATCAAGCAAGCAGGCTGCCAACCGCCTCCCCTTATTGAAACAGGTCCCGATGACCTTTGGAGAAGGGTACAGGTTAAGGAGTATTCAATCATCAACCAGCTGAACAAGACCCCGACACAGATCTCCATCCTCTCTCTGCTGCAGAATTCTGAAACACACATAAATGTTTTGTTGAAAATGTTGAGTGAAGCATATGTTCCAAACAACATCATTAGTGGGGAAATGGGCAATATGGTAGGCCAGGTACTGGAGATTCATAAAATCACTTTTCATGAGGACGAGCTACCACTTGAAGGATTGGGGCACAACAAAGCACTGCACATCACAGTGAAATACGAAGATCATTTCATCACAAGAATCTTGATCGAAGGAGGTTCCAGTATTAACATCTGTCCGTTGATAACACTCAAGAAATTGGGTAAAGGGCTACATGAAATAAGGGATGAGGTGATCAATGTGAAATCATTTGACGGTTTTCAGAGGTCCACCATGGGGGAGATCAGTCTATGTCTACAGATGGGACCGACTTGGTTCGAAGTGGATTTACAGGTGATAGATGTGCCAACATCCTACAACCTGTTGTTTGGACGACCCTGGATTCATGTTGCTGGGGCCGTAGCATCAACACTACATCAGGCGGTAAAATTCTAGTGGAACCACCAAGAGGTGATTATTCATGGTGACGGTAGCAACCCCATTTATCGTCATCAAACTATTCCAGTGATTGACGGAAAAAGGAAGATAGGCGGAGGAACTTACCACCACATTGAACGGGTCAATGCTATCGACAAGGACAAGTGGTGGGACAACAAGATTGAGAGCATCTGATGCGTCGCTAGAATTCATGATTTTAAGCATTATATACCCTGCATTTTATGTGCTTTAATGATAAAACTACACATCATGTGTGCCTAATGGAGTTTATTTAATGTGCAGGTGAGTTGGAAATGGAAGCCGAGCTAAATGAGAGCATAAACGTCGGAAAATACGTGCAAGAGTCAAAAAGGAGCGATCCAGGACAAGCCTGGCGTTAGCCAGGCGTTAGACCTCAAACGCTAGGGGGTGCCTGGCGTTATCCAGGCGTTAGACCCCAAACGCCAGGGGCTGCCTGGCGTTAGCCAGGCGTTAGACCCCTAACG
>MDKI01161082.1:0-16273 GCA_005239505.1 Nicotiana paniculata | reverse complement strand
AGATTTGAGTTTACTTGTTCGCGAATTTTTCTACACCCAACTACAAGTTTCGGGTTTTATCAAAATCAAACCAAATCAATTATATCGGTTTGGATTGATTCGATTTTGTCGAATTTTTGAAATTTTTGTTACTTATGTATTATTTCAATCTTACTTTGTTAAATATTTGATAATTAAATATATATTTACTAAAATTATAAAAAAAATTGACAAACATATTATCAATTAAAAGATTCTTATGAAATAATTCTATTAGTAACACATAATTGTTATTTTTTTAGTCGTCCGCCAAAATTTTTCGTTGATATACACATTCAGGTTGACCGAATTTAGTAACTAAACACAAAAATCAATATGATACCTAAATATTAATAACCACTTCACATTCGAAAAAGATATAAGAATTTAATAGATCTTAACATATGATATGAATATGAA
Source organism: Nicotiana paniculata (assembly GCA_005239505.1). Lineage (NCBI taxonomy): Eukaryota > Viridiplantae > Streptophyta > Magnoliopsida > Solanales > Solanaceae > Nicotiana > Nicotiana paniculata. The sequence goes on along the minus strand of MDKI01161082.1, from coordinate 15,835 downwards.
AGAACAAAAAGATAGACGCATTTCAGTAACACTTGATAAGAAAGTGATCATACAACTCATTATTTAAGGTCAATATATATGGAGCACTTCATATTCTATTAAAATTTATATCCTGTAAGAGAATCCCAAATATTTTTAGATATTTTTTTTAAAGAAAATTCTATATAAAATCTTAAAAGTATATATAAAAATTATATATTTATATGCCGGGTTGGTTCGGATTTTTTTACTCAATACCAAACCAAATCAACCCAAACCACGTCGGGTTTTTTTAATCGGTTTGGTTTGACTTTTCGGTTTGGTGCGGTTTTTCGGTTCCGTTTGTACACCCCTAACGAGGAGTATGTCATTTACTGTTTGCTTGCAGTTACACATTGTTCAATGGCCCTCATAATTATCAATCCTAGGATTTTGTTATCTAGTTACAACTATAAATAGTGAGCTCTATTATCATTGTAAAAGACACAAATTCTCTAACAAACATACAATATATTCTATCAAAATCTCAATAACATTTTACTATCTTACTTATTTATATTGTTCTTTGCCCCCTGAAGCTCTGCACCAGGATCAAGATATTTGATGTGTCATTTCAGTTTCGAGGCTAAGTCTTACATTTTTGTCTAGTTCATCTATTATTTTAGGATCAAATTAATTCACTTGTCTATAAACCATGTATAAATTCAATCGTACTGATTTACAAGTAAACAGTTTGGCGCCCACCGTGGGGCTTAGACACTTGTGTAATTAAGTTGGTCCTTGCCTCTTTTACTAATGCGTTTGATTATTTGTTCTTAGGAAAAAAATCATAAAAGATGACAGATAATGGTGTTAACAACACACAACCTTAAGGCCCAAGGAAATCAACCTCAGTACGAAGATTCAATCAGTGATACCCGCAGTGAGGGGAACGAGTCCACGCCCGCCCACGGCAGACGGTACCCGCGACATGTTTGAGAGGCGACTCCTGATGATGCTGAAGAAGAGCACGTCGTTGAAGCAGTAAGGGTCTGGCAGGGCAACAAGAGGCCATTTTAGGCCATCTCACACGACATGATAAGGTTATAACAAAGTTGAAGCATGCGTTATCGGGTGCTTCCAATAGCACGAATGGACGAGTTCCAAATCCTCCCGATGCTCCCGCAAATCAAACAACACAGAAGGTCGACAACAACACCCCGAGGGGCGAGGTTGGTTTCGATGGGGCCGGGGGGAGCAGATCAGTCACAACAACGAGAGTGATCCTTTCAAAATTGAACTCACACGGTTTATGAGGGAAGTGAACGCCCGCATGGATCAAATTCCGGGCACACCACCAGTGCAGAAAGGGCCAGACTCAAAAGACGAATTCAACACAGATCGAGGGTCTTCGAGGAGTCGGTTTTTCCTTATGAACGGGCCGAAGGACGCGACAAAGGTTTCTGATCGGCGGATAGGTTTGTTACCGATAGGAGAGCTTATCGCGGCCGAAACAACAGGTCATTACAAGACAAGGAAACGTCAGGTTCTCGGGATTCTTCCTACCCCAGACTTTCAGAATATAACTTCAACGTTAGTGTAGTGGAGTTGGTGTCAGTTGTGAGGAACATTAAAGAAGCACGATTCCCAAAGTCAATGAGATTCCATCCCAGCTAGAGGGATCCTAATTTAGGTGTGAATACCACAGGACAAACTGTCACAGGACTAGGGACTGACGACATCTGCGTGAAGAGGTGGCGACATTGCTGAAAATGGCCATCTCATGGAATTTTTACGTGGACGGTCTAAAAACAACTATGGTCGCAATCGTGGTAAAACCTCGAAAGCAGGAGAAGATCCCTCGCGCCTGACGATCAACATGATTTTCAGGGGAAGTGAGATTAACAGGGTTACAGTCTCGGCGACAAAAAAATGAATGTGTCAGTAACCCACAACAAGAGGCTCCGAGAAGTCGATGAAGAAGGCATTACTTTCATGGAGGAAGACAAAGATAGATTGTTGCTACTACACAACGATGAATTGGTAATCTATTTAAATGTATTAGATTTTAAAATTAAGCGTGTTTTGGTGGATCCAAGAAGTTCGACCAATATTATACAATGGAGGGTACTGGAGCAAGCCAAGCTCACCGGAAGCATCATTCCGACCGCCAAACTCCTCTCCAGGTTCAACCTAGCAAGCATGACAACCCGATAATAGATCATCTTTCCTACGAATGCTGAAGGAGTGATGAAGACGACCCTTTTCGAGGTGGTGGATGGCGATATCGGCTACAATATTATCATGGATAGACCATGGTTGCACGAGATGAAGGATGTTCCATCGACATATCACCAGTTGCTAAAATTCCCAACTCCTGAGGGAATTAAACAAATAATACGTGATCACCGGCAGCAAGGGAGATGAATGCAGTTTCAGTCTCCAGGAGCAAATGGAATGAGCATGCGACATATCACTTACAGGAACCGACGTCTGTTCCCGAGTGAAGCAAAGTCAACCAGGGGCAAGAGGCATTGGAATCATATAAGGTGCCAAGGTATATCCAAGTACCAGAAGAGACGGGCGCAACAAAGTCCACATCGAAAGAAATTGAGCAAGTCACATTATTCAAAAAGTTCTTGGAGAGGAAATTCCACTTGGGGACAAGACTGCACCCGAACTTAGGTCTAGATTTATCGAATTTCTTAAATTTATTGTCGAACAGTTTTGCACGGTCGCATGCATATTTGACAGGTATCCTGCCGGAAGTGGTTGTACACAAGATAAGCTTAGATCCCAACATTCCTCCAGTAAGACATATAAAATGTCCTATTGCTGAGGCCAGAAATAAATTCTTCAAAGAAGAGGTAACTCGCCTACTTGATATCGGTTCAATCTGAGAGGTAAAGTATCCAGACTGTCTAGCTAATGTGGTAGTAGTTCCAAAGAAGAATAATAAATTTTGCATGTGCTTAAACTATAAGGACTTAAATAAGGCGTTCCCAAAAGAATTGTTCCCATTGCCGAACATTGATCAAATGATTAATGTAACGGCCGGGCACGAGTTGATGAGTTTTCTCGATGCTTATTCCGAGTACAACCAAATTAAGATGAACCCGGAGGATCAGGAAAAAACTTCGTTCATAATGAATTTCAGCACATATTGCTATAATGTGATGCCTTTTGGGCTAAAGAATGCTGGAGCCACTTATCAATGGCTCGTGAACAAAATGTTTGAAAAGCAAATAGGGAAAACCATGGATGTTTATATAAATGATATGCTTGTTAATGAGCAGAGGTGATCATCTTAAACACTTGCAAGAAACTTTTGACATCTTAAGGAAGCATAACATGAAGCTTAACCCCAAGAAGTGTGCATTCGGGGTCAGCTTCGGCAAGTTCCTGGGGTTCCTGGTGTCACAAAGGGGGATTAGGTTAACCTTGATAAAATCAAAGCCATAGAAGACATCCCGGACCAGCTATCAAGCGTAAAAGAGGTTCAAAGGCTCATAGGGAGATGGTCCGCTTTGAGCAAGTTCATTTCCTAGTCTTTAGAGAAATGTCATCATTTCTTCTCTCTACTAAAAAAGAAGAACAACTTTGAATGCACCCCGGAATGTCAGCAGGCTTTGAGGGATTTGAATCGTTACTATCGAAGCCGGATAAAGGTAAAAAACTGTTAATCTATCTAGCAGTCTCGAAGATAACGGTAACCGCTATTTTAGTCCGTGAGGACGGAGGTACGCAATCTCCCATTTATTACGTTAGTAGAATTTTAACGGGAGCAGAAAATTTCTAATCACATCTGGAGAAGTTGTCCTTAGCCCTCGTAGTCGCCTCTCGAAAGATAAGGCCTTACTTCCAATGTCACCCCATAGCTGTAGTGTCCACCTTTTCCCTGCGAATATCCTTTATAAACCTGAACTTTCGGGTAGGCAGGCCAAATGGGTCGTCAAAATGAGCAAATTTGACATAGAATATAAACCCAGGACTGCGATTAAGTCACAAGTTTTGGCCGACTTTTTGGCCGATTTCAGTTTTGGATTGTTACCTTTGGAAACCAAAGAATCAGTGATGGTGTCAGATTCGACATCAGGAGTTTACAACCTATTCACATACGGAGCTTCCAATGTAAAAGGGTCCGGGATCGACATAGTATTAACCACGCCTTTAGGAGAACCCTAAGGCAGTCCATAAGAACGGTTCCTCTTACTAACAATGAAGCGAAGTATGAAGCATTCATTGCAGGGCTTGAATTGACCTGGGGACTGGATTCCGAGGTCATAGAAATCTAATGCGGCTCCTAGTTGGTGGTAAATTAGGTCTGCGGGATCTTCGAAACCAAAGAGGAATGCATGCAACAATATGTAGTGAAGGTTCATGCTCTACTTGCTCAATTCTGGGAGTGATCAATTACTCATATCATGAGGGAAGAAAATGCAGAAGCAGGTGCACTAGCTAACCTTGGCTCGTCTATGGAAATGAAGGGACCGGACTCCGGTACGGCCGTACAACTTATGCACTTGGTTCTGGATGTAGATAGCTACGACGAGGTAAACATGATTAATTTGGTCTGGGACTGGAGGAATGAGATCATTGATTATCTCGAGCACGGAAAGTTTCCTGAAGATCCCAAGGCATCCCGGGCGCTACGCACTAAGGCATCGCGATATAGTTTCAAAGGAGGTCAATTGTATAGGAAATCTTTCCAAGGCCCACTGGCCCGATGTTTAGGAGCCTCCAAAGCTAATTATGTTATGCAAGAAGTCCACGAAGGGACCTGGGGAAATCACTCGGGCGCAGATTCCTTAGGACTAAAATTAGTAAGGGTGTGATTGGCCCCGGATGGAACAAGACGCCAAAGCTAATGTTCAAAAATGTGATAAGTGTCAACACCACCGTTGGTACATCAACCAGCAGAACCATTGCGCTTAGTTTTGTCTCCATAACCGTTCATGAAGTGGGGAATGGATATCGTCGGACCACTACCGCCGGCCCCTGGTAAGAAAATGTTTCTTTCGATTTTAACTGACTATTTTTCTAAGTGGGTTGAAGCAGGTTCTTATCAGAAGATCAGTGAACGTGAAGTGGTGGATTTCTTGTGGAAGAACATAATTTGCAGATTTGGGATACCAAAAGAGATAACCTGCGACAACGGGCCACAATTTATAACCGCAAAGGCCGCAAAGTTCCTTGAAGACTTGAAAATCAAAAGGATCACATCTTCACCCTATCATCTGAGCGCTAAGGGTCAAGCATAATCGAGGAACTAAGTGATTATACCAAATCTCAAAAAGATTTTGGAAGTAGCTAAAGGTAAATGGCCCGAGAAACGGCCAAGTGTATTATGGGCGTACTGAACAACGGCCAAATCGAGCACGGGTGAGACTCCTTTCTCCCTTGTGTACGAAGCAGAAGATCTGATCTCAGTGGAAGTAGGGGAGCCTACCCTGAGATATTTCCCGACGAATGAACAAACAATAATGAATCAATGTTGGTCAATTTGGAGTTGCTCAATGAATGCAGGGACTTGGCGCATATAAGGATGGCATCCCAAAAGTAGAGAATCAAAAGATATTACAATCGAAGAGCCAACCTCCGTTATTTCAAAGTGGGAGACTTGGTTTTAAGGAAAGTGATTCAGAACACCTGGGAGCTCAATTCAGGAAATCTAGGTCCAACATGGGAAGGACCTTACCATGTTTCAACTGCCACCAGGAAAGGATTGTACGAGTTGGAGAATCAAGATGGAGAAAAGTTTCCAAGCAACTGGAACGTGGAACACCTCAAGAGATACTATTGCTGATGAATATCACCTGTACTAAAAGAATATGTTGCACTCTTTTTCACTTCATCCAGTTTTTGTCTCAATTGGGTTTTTCTAGCAAGGTTTTTTAATGACATCAACGGAAATCATACTACGAATGAAGTTTCAACAGAAATAAGACCTTTTAATGACAAGGCACACGAGCGAAGAACCACTCCGGGGTAGTTATATAATCTTTTGCTCGATAACAAAGTTCCTACCAGGAAGTTCAGTTGGCTATCAGACAGAGATTACCCGACCGTTCACATGTGCAAGTCACTGGGGGATTTCTAGATAATCTTTGGCTCGATAGCATAAATTCCTAAGGGGATGTGAAGTTTGTTACCGAACTAAAGATTATCTAGCAATTCACTAGTAGAATCCTCAAAGGTATAAACTTTTAGTGTTCAAATTCACATTCTTTGCATTCAAACACTGGGGGGGGGGGATTATATGAGGATACGACAACAACGACTGCCGCTTCGACCGAAATACGAAACTCATAAGCATAGTTGTATCATCAGGACTAGGAACTGCGCGGCCAACCCCTTAGAAACAAGTTTTACAAGTTAGCAACATGAAATGACAATTTCTTCTTAGCACAACGAATGCTTATGTACTTTTAAAAATGGAAGGAATAAAGTAAAGTCTTTTTATTTCTATCTTGTTTCTTGTCTGGACGATGAATTGATATTATCATTTGAAAGTTAAACAAGTACTTCAAATTCTAGTACCGTAATGAACATGAGATGTCCTCTTCAAGAGCATCATAAACATAAGAGGGCCCTCTCTTATGAAAACACTCACGTTAAAGGGTAAGTTTCAGATGAACTTATGCCCAGAATTCAAATGCCTTCAGGGGAAAATACACCCAAAGCCTTGCATGATCAGACGCAAACAGTAAAACTTGCACAAATACTTAAACGAAAAAAGACGCAAAGATCAAACTTGCACAAATGTTTAAACTAAAATATGCAGAAATGAAAACTTATATAAAACTTGAACGAAAAAGTGTTTTTATTTACAATAAATGTTCCAAACAACACAAGTACAAAAAATGGAAAAGGAAATAAAAAATTAAGCTGTTGTATCTCCGGAACCTAGAGGAAGAGAAGCATATGCGCCCCCAGGAGAAGTGTGTAGATCCGCCGCCGGTTCGATATCTTGGCCTTCCTCATTTTGGCCTTCAGCATCATCTCCTTCAGATTCCTCTTCAGCTCCTGAGAATTCAGAATCGGAACCAGTGGTAGCATCAGGCCTGGCCCGAAGACCCCTTTTAGCAGCTGATTCCAACTCACGAGCTTTAGCGATTTCGGCATCAAAGTCAATGACACCCTTTTTAGTCTCTTCCAAGGTTTTTCTCCTCATGTTGTACATAGCATATGTTTTTTAAACAACAAGGGAAGCCGCTCGGTGCTTGAGTTCTTATTTAAGTTGGTCAACCTCGGCAGAAAGATTTTCCCGTGTGGATCTAACGGACCGGAGGGTGACATCGTGATCACAGACAATAGAGTTTAAAAGTCTATTATGCTCAATGGGCTTCTTATGCTTCTCCTCCAATTGAGAATACTTCACCCCGGCGGCAGCAAGCTCTTCAGTTTTGGAGTTCAAGTCCGCCTCCAAATTATTCAACCTTTCAACGGAGGCAGTCTCGCAATCGGATGCAGCAAGAGCAACACTATGGACTTCAACCCACTTGTACCTAGCTTCTTCAAATTGAGCCCTCAACGGGGCGACCTCTTGGATAAAGGTATCTAATTCTTGCTCGCTTTGCTGCAACCTAGCCTCCAACACAATGGCCTCAAGAACTATAGCTTCTAGTTCTAAGAGGCGAGCAACAATTTAGTCCTGCTCGGCTAAACATTGATCCTGCTGGGAGGTAAGTTCCTCCTTATCTTGAATCAACCTTTGGAGGCCCTCACAAGCAAGAAAGTCGGCCTGCAAAATGAAAAGTGCAAACTCAAAATCTTACTATATCAGAGATAAAAGAGATAATGAAGGAAACGAAGAATATACCATTGCTGCGTTATGCATAGAATTGTTCAACAAACACTCACCCGAGAGAGCTTGTATGTTTTCCCTATCTTTTTCTGAAGCCAAAGGCTTCAGATAGTTAACAAGTTCCACCGACCGGGACAACATGTGGTATCCGGTAGAGACTGAGAGAGTAACACTCCTACTCCTTTGCTGATCCTCTGGGAGGGAGCATAATTTTTCCCCAAGCTCCCATGAACTGGGACTGGGGGAGAGGGACATCCTCTTCTCGGGAAGTTGCGGCCGGTGGAGATGATGTAGGAGTTGGTGGTGGTGAAGGAAGAGTTGGTGAAGAAGGAGATGAAGCTGATGGCGTTGAAGGATGAGAAGTGGATGCGTCAAGCGTAGTGCTGGTTGTTGGTTGCTCGTCAGACAAAGATGGCAGGGGCCCGGTACTCAGCCTCACGGTACCGGGCACAACGACTGGGATCCGGAAGCGGGAGTTGGAATTTTCCACCATCTCAAATCCCCCCTCAAAGTGCTGAGGCATCGTCCTAGGTTGGTGTACCTAATTCAACAGATTGAACAGTCTGTTGAGATGACGAAGGTCGTCGTCTTATATGTATAGAAGCCCCCTCGTCGCTGGCTTTCCCATCATCGTCAATCATCACAATGTCTATGATCAACTCGGGCGTGGAGGGGGGGGGCTCATCACCATAACTTCTAGAGACGACTTGGGAGAGACACTCTTCTCCTTCTTGTTTTTTTCCCCGGCCGCGGAGGAACGTCTTTTTTTGGTTGCTTATTCTCCGGCAGGGGACTTCGAGAAGAAGAACTCGCACCAGAAGCAGGCCCGGGGACACATGTCTGTGTAAAATCCTTCTGCAGCAGCCTCGCCACATCAGTTGGATTAGCCAAACGTCCTCCTCGGGGACGACAACTGAGCCCTGGGGTAGATCTGAATTCAATAGGAGAGAAAGGTTAACAACTTCCTTATACAAAAAAAGTAAAAACAAGATGAGTTTGACTTACCAAGATTTTTGGCCTTCCACCTGTATTTAAGGGCCAATTCTTTCCACGTGCGGGTCTCGGTCATAGTAACATCCAAAATTTTCCAGACTCACTGGTCCAAGCCTTTAACCCTAGGTGGTATCCACCGAGTTGCTGAAATAAGAGAAAGAAGAAGGGTGAATAACGATGTGAAATGATCTTTAACGGAAGAAAAAACAAATGGTGAACTTACGAGTGCGGTTCCATAATTCCGGAAAGGCTGAAGCCGTGGCCGGGATGAGTTCACTGGTGGCGACTGAAACGAACCGTTCCATCCACCCAAGATCATTGTCATCATCCATGCTGGATAGCAAAGCTTGGTAGCCACGCTTGCTGAAATTTATCATTTCCCCGTGGAAGATCTTGGAGGAATAAAGGTTCATCAATCGAGCTAGGTTTAGCTCTTTTCTTGTTTCGTGGCACATGCGCCAAAGACAAGCGATTGTTCTCCACACATAAGGCACTTGTGCCAAGAACACCTAGTAGCGGATGCAGAACTTCACGATGACGGAGTCAAGCTCTCCACTAAAAGAGAACGGCCCCAAAGTGAAGGAATACATGTAAAAATATGTAAAACCCTTCTTGGGTAAGGTTATCCACTCTGCCAGGTCGGGAGAGATAATGTCTAAATCTTGACAATGGCAATCTTCCTTCACAGCATGGATACTGGAAGGATGGATGGAAGAAGGGTATACGCTAACGGCCCACGTACGAGGGTGAGCAGAATGATACTTCTCTTCAAAGTCATTGGTAGTGACAAGACTCTTTAGGATGATGGAGCTCACCGTAGGAGGAACATCATCATCAACTTTACCTTTGTTCTTTGAAGAACTAGGGTTTCTAGAAGAAGAGACCATTTTTTGTCAGAAAAGAATGAAGGTTTTTATCTCAAGAAGAAAGTTAAAGAAAGGTTAAAGACAAAGTACGAATCGAGTGAAGAAAGTATAGAGAATTATGAAGTGTAAATGAAAAAGTTTGACGCGTATAAGTAAAGTATATGCAGCTAAAATCGTGGTCATAATTGCCTCGATAACCAGCAAAAGTGATGCTAAATCGTGGGATGACGCGTGTTCGAGGCATTAAATGTGGAGAGACGTGCGTCCAATCAACCGTCAAAATTTTTTCAGATGGGGTCAGAGAATTTTCCGCCAAAAATGGTGTTTCTACCAACTTCCCGGTGACACAAAATTATTGCACCAGAAAGCAGGGGGACTATCTGTATAGGGTAAAATATGTTTATATTAAATGATCTCATGAGAAAGTGACACGTGGAGACGAAGACAAAAGGTAGTTGAATCCGGAGGCAACGATCCCGTCTGTTACTGGAGAGAATGATACTCATAAAGATGAAATAAATGCCTGCAACCTGATAACATTTAATAAGAAATATTCTATAACATTAAGTATGCGGCCAGTTAAAAGGAATATGTTATTCACTGCATGCCGTTACACATTCTTCAATGACCCTCATAATTGTCATTAAAGAGGGGCTTGATCCTAGAACCTTGTTCCCTAGGTGCATCTATAAATAGTGAGCTCTATTATTATTGTAAAAGACACGAATTCTCTGTCAAGCATACAATTATTCTTTCAAAATCTCTATAACATTTTACTTTCTTGCTTATTTATATTGTTCTAACTGCCCCCGAAAGCTCTGTGTCCGGGATCAAGATATATGTTGTATCATTTCAATTTCAAGGCTAAATCTTACATTTTTGTCTAGTTCATCTATTATTTTAGGATCAAATTAATTTATTTGTCTATAAACCACACGTAAATTCAACTGTACCATTTTATGGGTAAACAAGTACCACAAGTTTAGAGATATTTAAAAAGGGAAAAGGATTAAATTTGTTCCTATATTATCCAAAATTTAAAACTTCCAAATTTGTTAGACTTTTGGTATAATATTACCTCTATACTGAGGATTTTTTTTTTTTTTTTTGGTCCTTGATCTCCAACGGAGATTCAATTTTGTAGTAATTTTAAATCATAGTGCAAAGTTAATGGACATATTTGGACCTTTTTTCTCAAAGAATTTGGACATATGAAGTCCGCCTACTTCATGATGGAGCTCCGTTATGGCAAATACAAGTACAAGATAATTTATTAACCACAAGGATATTTAATTAAATAAAAGTTTAACGAAAGATAAAATTGAATAATTTTGAATATAATGACAAATTCCCTATTAAAAATGCACCGATTTGATCATAAGAAACCTACCCCATGATGGAGCTCCGTTTATTGGTATTGATACGGACTTGATGTCTTAATATGTATATAAACAAGAGATAAATACTGCTTGAGAGTAATAAAAGAGTAAAAATTAATTTGAAATAGTAGGAAATAAAATCTCAAAACCTATAGAATAACAACTAACAAATCGAACTGTAATAATAAATTAATATTGCTTAAGCAAAATCTCTTGTACACCAAAAATGAATGTATGTTAGAGGCAACTCACGTTTGTTATATGTTGCTTACACGATTACACGTTGCTTGTTTATTAATTAATCCCACATTTCACATCTCATCGCTACAACTTCTCGAGTCTACAAGGTAATATGTCTAACATGGGTTCCATATTAATATAGAGTAGGATTAATTCTAACATTTATTTAAAGCAAACAAGCTAAGTGAATTTAGTATTATGTGTATATATTTTTGAAAATATAAAATAAAAAATAGTCCAAGCAGTTCTCAAATTAGAATTGTCAATTGAATGGGCCGCGGGTTGCTTGGTAGCATGTGTAAGCTAGGTGAAAATAGTATGGGCTTCGTCAGATTTTGGACTGGTAATTAAAAAATAGTCTGTATTTGTAAAGTTAGAGAAAAATAGTCGCTATTTTGCTGAAACACGAAAAGTTCCAGAATAATATGTTGAATTATGGAGATCCTATATATAAACTTACAACATATAATGTTGGAACTCCAGCACACAGAAAGTTCCAGCATATTTGCTGGATTATGGAGCTCTTGCGTATAAACTTATAATATATTATGTTGTAACTCCAACACATTATGAAATTCGAGCACCTTATGCTGGAATCTCATATGTAAAAATTCGAACTCTAAGATATTATGCTGGAATTTATCCGAATTTTTAAGGGTGTTCCTATTTAAAATTTCATTTTTACTTGAAAAAGTGACTAAATTTCGATTAATTTTAAAACTTTGGCTATTTTTCAATTGCCACTTATAAATATGACTATTTCTGATTTTTTTTCCCCGTAAGCCCGTGAACAAATCAAGTAGGCAACGTTTAAGCCCAATTTATTGCTTGTCAGTTTAGGGCAAAGATCCCTTTTGGCTCGCAGTCGAAATTACTTATATTCAGTAGCCATAAAAATATATAAAATTTGTATATTTTTGTATGTAACATATAGAAACGTATATATATACAAAAATATACAAGAATATATATTTTTTTATTATTATTTTTAGAGCGACTAAATATTATCATTTTACGGGAAATCCGCCTAAACAATTATAGAAGCCAGATTGTTTCCTCCCATTATTTTTCTAACAAGTTGTTCCGGACAAGACCTCAGGATATCGGGAAAATAATAGAATAGGGTATATAGTATAGTATGGGTTTATATTTCTCACATTTTTCTTTTATTTTCAAAGATCGTAATGATTTGGATATTCTTAAACTTCTTATGTGCAGGTGCTTTGCTTGTGTTTTGGTCTTAATCAAGTTGTTCTATGAAATGTCGTTTAAATAAAGTAAATATAAGTGATTATGTCTTGGCATGGAACTTGGAAGTTGCCTAACAATTTCCTCCTGTCAACTGAATCTCCAAATCCATGAATTTAATAGCTTACTGGTTTATGGGAGTTACTTTTATTTTCCAAAAAAAAAAAAAAAAAAAAACTTTATTTTCTATAAAACATGTTTTCGAATAAAGATGATCAAATACACCAGTCCATTTTGAAAATTATATTTTTTCGTCACTTTTGAATGAAAATCTTATTTTTTGGAACATTACGGGGTTTTTTTGTTGGAAAAAGAGGGAGCAATAATCGTAAGTTAACCTCAGTGATCTAACTTTCCAACAGATAATCGTCTTTAATTAAGATTCAACTCTATGAGAACTTAATTAATGCTGGACAATAGGTTTAGTGCAAGCAGCTAAGCAAGATGTTACAACTTTACCAGACATAGTTTATCAGATTTAGAGAAGAGAATATAAAATGATTGAGCCAATTGCTAATTAAAAATTTGGATGAAAAGGGCTATTGCTAGTTAAAAAATTCTCTGGCCCAGTCCTCACCTTGTCTTTCACTCCTTTTGAAAAACAAACAAAAAAATAAATAAAATAAAATACAAATGGGACCGTTCTTCATGAGCTCCTTTCACCAGTTACTGTTAGCTGCCATGGATATGAAATCAAAGCTAAGAGGAAGAAGCTAGAAGAGGAGGAAGTCAGAGACGCATTTTTTCTTGAAGAAGAAGACAACGGTACAAAGCCGACTGCTACTTATAACAACCTAACCGACTTACTTAACTGTCAACTAACTAACTCTTTTACTCTAGTTTAATATTAGATTAAAATTAACTACAGTTAACTACTAGCTTATTGCTCAGCTGCTGATTAACACTCGCCCTCAAACTGATGGTTGATACAAATTCTTTAACCCGAGCTTGTTCAGCATATGCTCATGTTGAGCTTTTCCCAAACCTTTGGTAAGTATATCTGCTAGTTGATCTTCAGTGTTGACATACTCAGTTTTTAGCAGACCTTGACTCAACTTCTCTCTCACAAAGTGACAATCTATGTAAATATGTTTTGTCCTCACATGAATGATTGGATTTGCTGCAATTTGAATTGTTGCTTTACTATTACATGCCAGAGTTATAGGAAGTTCAACTTTGACACCAAGTTCACTGAATAGTCCTACTAGCCAGGTGACTTCTGCTGCACATGATGCCATGCTCCTAAATGCTGCTTCTGCATAGCTTCTGGATACAGTACTCCCTTCTTGGATTTCTAGGATATCAATGCACTTCCAAACTTTACCAAATACCCTATGACTGATCTCCTAGTTTGTATACATGCCTCCTGTCGCGGTCCATTTTTTTTCGCGGAATCGGGTTTCGACATTTCTGAGACAACTTCCTTCCTTTTGGGATGGGATATGGGATTTGAAGAGTCGCCACCTAACGGATTAAGGTGCGTTAGGGCACCTAGAGTAATCAACTCATGAAACTAATTTGCATCACTAGATATCAGGTAAGGGCTCGAAACTACCTTGAGGGGAAGGTGTTAGGCACCCCTCGAGGTCCACAACGGTGGGTCCCGGCAGAACTTAATTAAGCGAATTAGTCTTTAAAGGAAAATAAAGCAATTTAGACAACTATTATTTTAAAACATGAATTAAAGGGGTCCTAAGTTTTTTAGCCTATAGGATCATTTCCATGCAATACTTGATAACTTTCCCCAGGTTGGGGTGCTACACATAGTATTAGCGCACATGTCATCATCTCCTTTATTACCCAATTACTATCTTTCAGTTGTTACTTAAACGTTCTAGTAGCTTTTAACTCGTGCCTTATGCGTGCACTACCCGTCCCTTACCTATGGTCCTGGAGGTGTTTAGGACCTTTATTTAAGGTGGTTCTAGACCGACCTAGGTTGCTTAAAATGAGAAAAAGCTAGGCGACAAACAAAATTCAAATAGGACTGTCACAGAAGAACAACTAAAGGCTCATGTTAACCTCCACAAATAACCTCCACAAATAGTCAACAAATGCACACAGTTCAATCAACAAATTTCATTAATTTAGGATCCTATAGGCAGGATATCTAGATGAGCAGAAACAGAATGTAGAGAAGCAGTTTGTTTAAGGCGAGCATCGGGACCTATCAATTTGCCTACTGATTTTGATTAAGTTCTAAATCTCGGAAAATTTCAAGCAACAAGAGATCACAGTTTTAGGCCCAGAATTCTTAATAAACCTACAGGTTTGCCTAAGTGATAACTAGAATAGAATCCTATAGGCATGGTATCTACAACTGTTAATCATAGACCTATAACATAATTCATAAACGAGTTACTGATTTTAATAGACATGTTTTTATCTTCTTTAGATCATATAGGCATGCTTTCTAATTTTGCAGAATTAGTTAACTCCCATAGGCATGATTTCTAAGTGTTAGAACTGATTTGTTTATTTCCTATAGACATGCTTTCTAGTTTACAGAATTAGTTAACTCCTATAGGCATGATTTCTAATTTACAGAATTAATTAATTCCTATAGGCATGATTTTTAGGTGCTGAAACTGATTTATTTATTTCCTATAGACATGCTTTCTACGTGGGCAGAAACGTTAACAACTTGACACGCAAGTTCAATAATTTACGCAAAGAAGATCCTACATACATGATCTCTAATGCACATTGAGATTGAGAATATGCGTAGATCCTATGAACATGGGTTCTAATGCAGAATTATAAAAGACCTATAGGCAGGATTTCTAATATGCCAAAATAGGAAAGTTCAGAGTCATAAACAGCCAGAAGGGAACCCTATGGACAAGATCTCTAAATGCACATAAGGAATCAATACAATGGACCTATAGGCAGGATTTCTACCCCAAGCTTTGAACAAAGATATATAGAAACCCCCATCCCAGCTTTTACTAATAACCTCAATCTATTAATTACAAGTATTATTATTACAGCCCAATACAAATGAACTACATAATCCTAATCATTACACTATATGGAGCCTTAGCAGACCCAATGTTAACCTGGAAACCAGGCCTTCAAGCAAGCAAGTCTGAAGTACAGGTGGTCCATCCATGAGACACAAAGTGGACTTCTAGTGTGTCAAAGTTCCCAAGGGCCTCGGGGACCCGGGTAATGCTCACACCAGAACCCTTTTCAAAGAAACAATTTGTGAAAGATTGGAAGACCAGCCCCAATGTGTCAGATTTCGGAGGAGTCTCAAGGACCCTAGGCAGTGCTCACATTGGTGTGAACAACTAATTTTTGACCACACTCAAATGTTATACTATTTTAGTAGAAATATTCCT